>PVKA01005774.1:0-10962 GCA_004027165.1 Ctenomys sociabilis
GCCACAGCTAAACTTGTTGAAGAGAAAATCTGCAATTTCCAGAGCCTGGTGCAAAGCTATAGTGTGGGCCCAGATCTCAAGACGGTTTTTCAGCACATCTAAGGCACACACCCATGACTCTGGTCCTTGTTGGAAAAAGTACACTTCTCTGCTGCCCTTCAACCCTTCTTGTTGGGCTGGAAAGCTCTGGGTCCCCTTTGATCTCCCCAGCCAGCTCCACAGAATGAGGTGGCCAGAGGCAGCCTGGGAAGGAGCTGCAGAGGAGACCTGCACATTGTCAGGGCCAGTCTCCCCTTCCCTGAGCTTCTTTTTATTCTAGGCAAGCCATAGAAGGGAACTGCAGCTCCCAAGGTGTCACTTAGGAGGTCTGGTGTCCTTAAGGTCAGGGTGCTCCTGGCCCACCACTCCCCACCCTGCAGAATGAGGTCCTGCCCCACATGCCAGGACTTCGAGGGTGCCATGCTCCCCTCTGAGCTGCTGCTGTATTCCCCAGGAGGGTGGGGCAGCACAAACCACTAAAGTGGTTTAGATGTTTCCACTACCCTCAAGTGTTCTATTCTCAGGGCACCTTAGGGGCCTGCCCTGGGCTTGTGCCAATTTGTTCAAATCTCCTGGAGGAGCAGAAATTCAAAGAGGACCTAGGGAGCAGAAGCAGAATAGGGCAGAAGAAACTCACAGCCTGGAAACCTCCATGAAAGGGTGTGAAGGGTGGGGATGTCCTAAATCCTTCCTGTTTATTGTCCTGGTTTGCCTCCTCTTGGGTCAAGTTCAATGTGCCTGCTCTGGAGCACACTCAGGAGATGCCAATGGGTGATAATGAGGGTGTCCCACCCAGAGCCTATACCTGTCAATAACCAGCTGCTGGGTGAGCTCTGGGAGGAGGCAGCGGCGCTCAGGCTGCCCCACCTGGCTGAGCTCATCAATGCACCAGTCAAGGCCATTCCAAGGCCTCTGAGTACTTCTGGGCTGCTCCAGGTGTAGCACCTTCCAAGGACAAAGGGACCCCAGGAACACACCTGTTCCGTGCTCCTGGTCCTGGCCAGTGACAAGTCCCTAAGCCCAGCCAAAAGCTGCACTCTACCCCCTCCAGCTGGCTGGTAAACATGAGATCCAAAGGGCCTCCTTTGTGGATAGCCACCCACCCCAAGTCACAGGTGGTGGGGGAGTGGAGGGACCAGGTAGGTTCTAGTTCCCCAATTTGCCAGGTCATTTGGGTCCAAGCAGTTGAGACTGGTGTGAACTTATTAATTACTGGTGGGAGGGGAGGGGTACAGATGTAGCCCAAGTCCCAGTGCTGGTGGTAAATGGACATCCCAGGAAACAAACACAAAAACCCTCGTGATTTAGCACTTGCCAATTTCTGTGGTATAGAGTCCAAATTCAAGTCAGCAGTGGGCTTAGTAATTGGTTCAAAAAAAAATTCCAGGATATTTAATCATCTGTTCTTGCTTAACTGTGTTCATCAGAGGCCACCAGCAGCTCAGCCTCAGAACACGGGGTCTGCCCCTCGGGCCCGTGCTCCACTTCTCAATGTCATCCCGCCCTGGGATGGCTTGGGACCTGTGGTGAGCTCCTGTGCTTGGTGTCCTGGAGGAAGGGCTGGTCTGCCTCACAGGTTGTCAGGATGCTCAGTGCGGGAAAGAGTATGGAACAACTGCCAAAGAGAACTCCAGGCTCAAGCAAATGGTGCTCCTGGGGATAATGCCTACCTCTTTCTAAGGGCAATGGGGAACTCTGACCTTAGTCAACACAAGACTGATGGTTTGAAGAATCAGTTTGGGACATTTGGCAGACCCATGCGTCTGCTGACAAGTCCTGCCTTTTCTCCCCACCCTATCCGCATGCAAGGTGACAAGAACCAGAGAGCCAGAAAGCACAGGGTCAGCTGCCCAGACTGAGGCACTGGCCCATGCGAGGCCTCCCAGAGTGTCCCCCAAAGTCTACTTGCAGAAGGGGCCCTTCTGGCCTTGCAGATGGCTGGGCCACTTTTCTATATGCAGGTTTTTCTCTGTGTCATCTTCTGAGAAAACTACCTGCTCTTGACACCTTTCCTGTGACTCTCCTCTGGGTCCTGGAAGCTCACTGAGGCCCCACCTTAGCCATGCAGCTCTGACGAGAGGTGCTGACCCAACTGCTTCTCTGCTGGCTCACCCTGTCAGGTGGCACATGCTGGAGAGACCAGCAGGGCTGAGGACTTTGCCACGTGGTTGGGGACCTCGGGGTCACCAAAGGCCAGGTCCTTCTGGGATTCAGCCAGGCACTGAGTGATGAATGGCATACGGATCTAGAGAGGAACAGGCTGTCGGCCAGGAAAAACAACCCCAGCGCCACAGGTGCGCCACTAAGCCTTCTCTTTTGGTGTCCTTAGTCCTCCTATTTGGTGGCAGCACACAGCCAGGCCCCAGAGGAAGTTTCTGTGAGGGCTGGAGACAATCACAAGTGCCAGGTTTGTGGTCCCAGGCTGATTTGTCCCGAGATGGACTGGTGAGCAAACGCTCCAAGCACACCGTGACACAAGGCCAGCCAGAAGCATGTGCACATGGGGCCAGGTAGACGGGCTCACCGAGGAAGTTACTCTTGAACCGTATCATAAAAGTGGGTCCCCCTGCTAGCCCCGATCTCTCAGCACAAGCCTAACTCAGGCCTTTAGCCTCTGGGCACAGAGGAGCTCTGTTGGCACCTGTGACATGCACAGGCCTGTCCTCTACCACTATAGTAGGGGGTCACTTCCTCCAGGCAAGCCCTCCATCCTTCCCTGGCTTTGGGCACAGCACCACCCGCAGTGAACAAGGCAGTGAGATGCCCAGGTTGGTCCTTGCATAAATGATCAGCCGGGGAGTGGAGGGAGGGGCTGCAGGGCCTGGGAAGGGGCTTTGGGAATGGTCCCTAGAGCCCCCCAAAAATAGAAGGCCAGGCAGGGAGGAGAAAGCACTCTAAGCATCAAGCACAGGGCCTTCCCAGAGTTGGAGCCAGATCCTGGACTCCAGCATTCACACCCAGAAGTTCAAGATCCACACCAGTTCAAGGCCCTTCCAACCTAGAGGCAATCCCGCAGGTCAAAGCCCAGCCTCAGATAGACAGGCTGAGTTTGACTTAAGAGTGACCACAGAGGAAAATGACAACAGTAACTGAGTTCATATAAAAGATTCTGTGTGTGTGAACTCACAAATTATTTCTGTGTTTTCTTGATTCTGGAAACCCCCCTGTCTTTCTGCCACAGGACCCCATACTTATTTAGAACGCGGGGGACACCAGCTCAGTTCCCAGCACATGCTCAGTAAGTACAGACTGCGCAGATCTTAGGCCAAGGGGCTTTCCCAGCCCAAAACCGATGACAGTCTGGCCTTAACCTGCCCTGTACTTCTCTGGCGAGTGATAAACACCTGAATGTCATAACGTCTTCTGTGTCCTCACCTGGGTTATCCTGGGACACAGCTGGGTATCAGGGTAGCCCCTTCCCCCACTAAGACTGGTCATTCTTTCAACGTGGGCTGGCCTGTGCCAGTCCTGAGGACAGATGCAGAAGGGTGAGGCACCCATCCGGCTAGTCAGGCAGCATGCTGGTGGGAGGGCGGGCGAGCAAGGGGTGGAGCTTCCAGAACAAAGGAGCTCGAGTAGCCCTGGGGGGCCAGACTAGGCATCAAAAAGGCTCTGCAGAGTGCACAAGCCACACAGCCCACTGCCTCTGCACTGGCCTCACAGCGCCCTCCCGCTTGCTCCCTTCTGCTTGCCCGGCTGGGTAAGTAAACAGGGACAGCACCCTGCTTCGAGGGGCCCTGTTCTCCATCGTGATTGCGCCAACACTGCTCTGTGGCTTTTTCTACTTGGCGTGGGTTGCCGCTGAACTTCCAGAGGTGAGCAGAGCCATGTCTGCAAGCGGAACCAGGAGCCAAGAGGGTCGCCGGGAACGTGTCTTTGTCCCAGAGTCTTTCAATGGGGCCAACAGAGACCCCAGCCTTTGGCTGCACCGTTTTGAGGTCATCGACAACCTGAACAACTGGGACCACGATACCAAACTCAGGTTCCTCAAAGAGTCGCTTCAAGGAGATGCCCTGGGAGTCTACAACAAACTTAGTGTCCAGGACCAGAGAGACTATGGGAAGGTGAAGGAGGCCCTCCTGAAGGCTTTCGGAGGGCCTGAGGCTGCACACAGCCAGCCCAAAGAGATCTTGTTTGCCAACAGCATGGGTAAAGGCTACTATCTCAAAGGGAAGATTGGCAAAGTGCCCGTGAGGTTCCTGGTGGACTCCGGGGCCCAGGTCTCTGTGGTCCACCCGAGCTTGTGGGAGGAGGTCACTGATGGTGACCTGGATACCCTCCGGCCCTTTGAGAATGTGGTGAAGGTGGCCAACGGTGCTGAAATGAAGATCCTGGGTGTCTGGGATACAGTGGTGTCCCTGGGCAAGCTGAAGCTGAAGGCCCAGTTCCTGGTGGCCAACGCGAGTGCTGAAGAAGCCATCATCGGCACCGACGTGCTGCAGGACCACAACGCCGTCCTGGACTTCGAGCACCGCACGTGCACCCTGAAAGGAAAGAAGTTCCGCCTCCTGCCCGTGGGGGGTTCCCTGGAAGATGAGTTCGACCTGGAGCTCATTGAGGAGGAGCCCTCACAGGAGGGGCAGCAGCTGTCCTGTTAATAAGCCCCCTTTTCCTTGCCCCCCAAATGGTTGGGAGACCTACAAATGTGGGGGGCACATAGTCTCAGGGAAGTTGCTGGGTTTGGCTCACCTGTAAATCCAACACTCTTGCCACTTGCTTCCCTCCACAGGGGCCACGGTCCGCCCCTGGTGGGGGAGGCATGGTGGAAACCCACACAGGGAGAGAGAGCAGGCATGCTTAGAGAGGGGTTTCTGTGATCATGAAGCCTCTGTTGGCGGCACCGACTTGAGAGAAGCTTCCAAAAAGGCTTGGAACGTCTGTCTGTGAGAGAGGACTGGGGGACCTTTGCCGATCCTTTGAGGTGGTGTGGCCGTGTGACCTACAGGCCCAGCTGGGCTGGGTCCTGGTTGCAGCCCTCCAAACCAGGTCCTGCTCTCCTGCTGGAGAGGCAGCTGCTCTGAGATGCCCCCGGCTGGTCTTCCCACTTGCGTAATGATATTTCTTTCTGTCATTTGCTATGAAAACCAGCTTTATGCCAATAATTCAATTACTTTAAAACTAATAAATATCAGTTCATGGAAAAACCATGTAATGTGCTGATTGGGGGTGAATGGAATGCATGTGAGAGGGTGGAGAAGACAGAGTAAGTATCAAAGCAGAAGAAGACTGAAGTTATTTACTGGGTGGATGTATACAGTGACTACATGTTTTAGATTTTTAAAAGCAGCCTCGGTTTAAAATATTTTGACTCATTCCCTTTGTAATTCCTCTCATCAGTTCTGATCTAGTTACAATTCCTCTATTTCAATCTATAGTAGTTTAGCGTCTAAACTACCTTTTACCAAAAGTGGTCCTAAGGCTACTAGTGAGATTGGGATGGAGGAATGTAGGCATTGTGGAGGACTGAAAAAGGGTCTGAGAGGAAAGTGGGTTCTCAGAGGCTCTCTGGGTGCCAGCACTTGGAGGGAGAAAACAAGGCCTGTAGGCAAGTGTTGACTTGTGTGAGGCAGCCCAAGGCAAGGAGTTCTAGGGGACAGAGGAGGAGGTGGCAGTCGGGGTCTCAGGCAGCTGGGGGCCAGACCTCTGGCTGGTGGAGAGCAGCTTCTACCTGGGGGAGGTTTGGAATGGGGCCCAAAGCTAGGGAGACTGGGTGAGGGGAGGACATGCCCCATCCAGGAATGTTTGCCACTTCAGGGACCCACCTCCTACTTGTTTCCAAGTCCCTCCTCTCGCTTGGAACTCATGGAGGCTGAGAACCTGGAAACTGCTCAAGCCGGAGAAGACCTGCATGCACAGCGCTCTCCAGAGAGGAGAGCATTTGCTCCAAACCCTGGGCAGCCCCTTCAAATGCACAGGGTCCTTGGCCCTTAGAAGGAGAGCTACTCCAAGCTGACCTCAGGCCCAGGAAGATGGTGCAAGGCCGGATGACATGTGGGGACCTGCAGGGAGATGGAGCATGGAGCTTTGAGGCCCCTCAATGGGAAGTCTGAAGGGCCTGTTTCTCCAGGACAGAAAGGGCCCTCTCAGATTCACTGGCCTCCTCCCAGCAGAGACAGGCAGTCTGGGCAGCAGGCAGGAGGTGAGGTGAACCTGATTCCTGAGGAGACCCTGGGTCTCTGAGGCCTCTGGAGTCAGGAATGCTGCGCTCCTGCTTCCCTTTCTCCTTCAGATCTCAGAGATGGTTCTCCTGGGATCCAGGGCATTTATTGAAGTCCCTGGGTCTCCTGGCCCTTCCCCCAGGTCCCATGTCCCCTTCCCCAAATCACTTTTCAGCCTCTCCTTCTGCTGGCCGTACAGATACTTCCTCCTGAGCCAAGCTCTCTCTCCAGGGTGGACCCAGGTCGCACCTCCCTGTGACCTATTTTCCTCTAGATTTTGGATTCTAAACCCCAGGCTGAAGCAGGGCAGGTGAAGAGTGGGTGGCTGGGGAGTGGAAGGGACAGGGGAATTGGGGAGCTGGGCTAGAGTTGCAGGGCAACACCCAAGCCTCCCCTCTCCCTCAACAGCAGGCTGAGCCCGGTCCTGGGTAAACCCCAGTGGGTGACTGGGGAGACGATATTCTTTTACTCAGCTTCCGAGTGAGGAAGAACCGTGGGCCCGCAGATTCTCCGCCAGCCGCCTCTCCTAGAGGTATGGCCTACCTGTGTGGGCCCAGCCAGAGAAAGATGGCCCCTCGCTATGATGCTCTTGACCCAGAGAACCAAGGAGGTGCCTTGTGAGTGTGAGAGTGATTGCAAATGCAAATGTGTGCTCCGTTTCCAGCTGCTGCTCCGGGGAGTGTCTCCTGGAAAGCCCGGGAGACAGGGTTTCTTTCACACCGCTGAGAGCCTGCTGCCTGGGGAGGGGCGTGCACTGGATCTGGATCGGCAGTGGGTGGGCGTCGGGAGGGTGGAGGGCAGGAGGCTCCGGGAGTGAAGCGGCGGCGTAGGAGCCGGCCTGGAAGTGTTGAGAGGTAGGGTTTGACTTGGAAAAGTCGGAAAGAACTCATGGTACAGGACCGAGATAAAGGCTGAATCCTAGGATCACACAGGAAGATCAATTACAGACCGGCACCTCGGTGGTCCCAGCGTGCAGCCGGGCGTGGGAATTCCTGGACTGAGCTCTGTAGTGAATGCTGACGGGCACCCCACCGCGACCCAGGCCGCAGACAGGGAAACCCGGCATCTCCTGCGGGCGCTGGAATTGTAGACTCTCAGGCCCACGGGCAGAGCAAGGTTCCTGGGCGATGCGCCTGCGAGCACAAGTTTGAAAAGCCCTGACTGGCCTGGACCAGTGGCAAGTTCTGCCCCAACAGGACGCACTCCTTTCCTAGTGATGACCGCCACGCACTGGCCACTCCTCAGGTTTTTAGTAAATAGTTATTTTATTTTTAAATTTTTGTCTTGAAATCATTTCTGATTTACAGCAAACTTGCAAGAGAACAAGAAATTTGTTTCACCCAGTTTTCACAAATATTAATACTTAATCAATTAACTTCACCATTTTCCCACTCCCCTTCTTTATCTGCAAGTAGACGAACCATTTGAAAACTGCAAATATGATACACATTTACCTCTAACTATTCCATGTTTGTTTCCAAAGGGCACCAACATCCTCTTATGCAGCCGCAGTACAATGATCAAAACCAGAAAATCTGAGCCCCTGGGAGATAGCTCAGTAGAATAAGCTCTTGCCTGGTAAACGCAAAGACCTGAGTTCAATCCCAGGTTCTGCCAAAACAAAACCCCCAAAAAACCAGAAAGTCAACACTGATGCTATACTACTACTGTTATCCTTTAGACCTTATTCAATTTTTTTTTTTTTTGTCTTTTTTGAGACAGGGTCTCACTGTGCAGTTCAGGCTGGCCTTAAGCTCACTTTGTAGCTCAGGCTGGCCTCGAACTCACAACAATCCTGCTGCCTCAGCCTCCCAAGTGCTGGGATTATAGGCATGCGCCACCACGCCCCGGCTAAAATGTTTTTTTTGGGGGTTTTTTGCTTTTTTGTATTCTTTTGGTGCATGCAGCCCACATTCATAGTGATCTTCCTGCTTTTTGCCTCCCATGTGCTGGGATTACAGGCGCGCGCCACTACGCCCGGATTGCATTGCCGGCTCAGCACACCCGAAGGCGGGGCCGGCGCGGCTTGGGGAACCAAGGATCGAACACTGCTCCCTGCGCTTCCCTAAGCAAGTGCTTAGTCCGCTGAGCTATACCGCCGGCCCTGGCTCTGACATCCTGTGGAAGATCTGCTGGGTTATTTTGTAGAGTGTTCTTCAGTCTCAGTGAAGCTGATGTTTTCTCATGATTATATTTGGGTTCTGTATTTTGGGCAAAAACCCTCTGAAGAGACGGTCTCCCCTCACATTCTACCCTCGGGCACTGGACGCTGATGGCTCCATGGCTGGGGATGTGTGCTGCAGTCACTCCGTCAGAGCGCTCGCTGCTGGATCTCTCACTGTACTGTAACTATTTTTCTTCATGTCTTGTGGAGAGACAGTCTGAGACTACAGCAACTACTGTTTCTCATCAGAGTGGCTGCTGGCGGTCCTTGCCTGGGTCAGCACTGCGATGGTCAGCCGGGGCTGATTTTCCAGTTCTACCTTCTATACCCAGAACAGGCACTCAGGGCTAGGGAGATGGCTCAGTGGAATAGGTGCTTCCCTGGCAAGCACAAGGGTCTGAGTTCAATCCCAGGTTCAGCCAAAACAAAAATAATAATAACAGAACAGGCACTCAGTTTTAGCAAAGAGTTCTTCCATCACTCTGGACTCATAAGTACTTTTGTGTTATTCCATGAATTGTATTCAGTTACTGTCATTATTTCTTTTGATGCTCAGATTGTTTCAGATTATGGTCACAGGAGTGTCTCTGAGCTGGATCCTTTCTCCTCGAGACAGATCTTTATCATAATCTGACCAACCCCTGCCTTATTTTCTGACACAGTAAGATCCTTCAGGTTCATCTTGTCCCTGCTCCTGGCTTGCTCCGCCATTGTGGCAGAGAGCACTGATTCCTTTCAGAGACCAGGATGTCATGTCCTGTGTGCTCACTGCCACTGGGATGACGTCACTCCCAAGTCCTCTCAGTGGTCAGAGCTAAGAGAGAAAAACATAAAATACGTCTTGATGTAGTTCTATATCTTTCTCTTTTTGTAATATATTTAAAATACAAATTTGGACCAGGGCTATAGCTCAGAGGCACAGCCTCTACCTGGCAAGCACAAGGCCCAGAGTTCAATTCCCAGTACCAAAACAACAACAAAAAAATTGGTTCATGCCCATACCTTCAAACTCAACCCCATACTCTTAAGTCATATTCTGACTCCATTTCCATATCTGCAACTTCTTTCTCCAATAATGACAGACCTGCTCCAGGTTACCTATTTGCTCAGTCTTAAAACACTCAGAAAGTAGTTTCAGAATTGCTAACACATCTGCCTATGAAAAACAAACCTAGGAGCAACCAGTTGTTTATATCAAATGCTCGTCACTCTTCAGTGCTAGGCGTGGGTGGTCTTTGGCAGCAAAGGAGAGAGATAATGATGAAATCAGAACGCGGTCACCGGAAGGGGAGCTTAGGCCTCGGGGCCTGCTGAGTTTACCCTGAGAACTGGTCCGAAGGAATGGCAAGATTGGCATGATCTAATTACATGTTGGGGGTGGGGTGGGGGATAGCTCAGTGGCTTAAGGGCACACAAGGACCAGGGTTCCATCCCTGATACCTTATGCTGTGCTGGCCCTGTGCCTCGCTGGCTACTGAAACTGGGTGTGGAAGTACACGCCTGTAATCCCAGCTCTGGAGGGGCTGAGACAGGAGGATCATTATGAGTCTGACCTGTGTAGCAAGACCTTGCACCAAATAAATAAATAAATTAGTTAATTAATAAATACTTTTTTTAAAAAAAAGGTAAACTTTGGCCAGCCTAGGTGGCACACACCTGTACTTCCGGCGTTTGAGAAGTTGAGGCAAGAGGACTGCTGTGAGTTCAAGGGGGCTACAAAGCGAGGCTAGATGAGCGGTAAGATGCCACCCCCAGCTCTTACTAGCTTGCTTAATCCTGACTTCACTCTAATTGCATGGGGGTGTGGGGGCAGCTGCAGTCAGAGACCAAAGGCCTCGTGTGCTTGTGTTTCTCTTGTGGTGTGCTAAAGGAGGAGCCAGCCTCCACGCCCCAAACAGGACCTGCCTGCCTGCTCCTCAGTCACTGAAGAGACACTGAGAAGGCTGCCACAGCTGGTGGCACCCACTCCACTCCCATCAGCCACTGCTTCTGTCTTGAGTCCACTGTTACCAAGCAACATCAGGTATTGGAGCTTCCTGGCTGGGCTGAAAGGGGAGCAAACTCTGGTCAGGCCTCTGCGGCCATTTGCTCCACTTGACTGATATTTCTCACTGAGTGTTAATGCATTTTTAAAATTATTATTATTATTTTTTTGCAGAACCAGGGATTAAACTCAGGCCTTTGCGCTTGCCAGGGAAGTGCTTATTCCACTGAGCCATCTCCCCAGCCCCTATTTTTATTTTTTAAAGATAACACAAAATAGTAAAAGAAAAAAACGTTAGAAACAATACAGGGTCAACCAAATAGCTCAGTAGATCAAAGCGCCTGCAAGCAGGTTTAATACCTGGGCCCGCATGGGCGTGCTGGGACCATTATTGAGACTGAGCGTGATGGTGTGTGCCTGTAATCCCAGCTCTTGGGAGCTGTAAACAGGCAGATCACTTCCAGTCCAATCTAGTAGTGAGACCCTGAACATCCTGTAGATCCTTCCCTAAAACTACAAAAACAACAACAAAAAAACCCCCAAAATTTCATTAAACAAAATAATAAGAATTCAACAAAGGTTGCTATACTGCATAATGTTGTCTTCAAATTAGTTGT
>PVKA01005774.1:11062-33156 GCA_004027165.1 Ctenomys sociabilis
CTTCCTTCCTTCCTTCCTTCCTTCCTTCCTTCCTTCCTTCCTTCCTTCCTTCCTTCCTTCTTCCCTTCCTTCCTTTGTTTTGTCTTTTTCAACCCAATTTTTCCTTCCCTTTTTTTCCCTTTCACAGTATCTGTTAGACATCAGATTTCTGTCACTGTTTCAGGTTCTTAAACTAGTGAGACACTATGATTTTTGCACATGTGGGTCTGATTTATTTCACATATGAGTATGGTCTCTAGTTGCAACCATTTACCTATAAAAACCTTATGTTTATACTTTTTATAGCTGAGTAATTGTGTAAAGTTGTATCAAAATACCACATCTTTTTTACCCATTCCTTAATTGATGGGCATTTGGGTTGTTTCCAAGATTTAACTACGAGAAATTGTGCTGCTATAAACATGGGTGCATATACATCACTGTTATATGATGTTTTCAGTTTTTTAAAAAAAATACTCAGGAATAGCTGGGTTGAACGAGACCTCCAGTCCTACTTTTGTAAGGAATCTCCACACTGATTTCCATAGGACTGTACCAGTCTCCGCCCCCACCAGCAGTGCTCCTTCTTCCCCACAGCCCCTCCAGCATTGTTAATGGCTGATTTCTTTCTTTCTTTCTTTTTTTTTTTTTTTGTCTTTTTGAGATAGGGTCTCACTATGCAGTTCAGGCTGGCCCGAAGCTCACTTTGTAGTTCAGGCTGGTCTCGAACTCACAACAGTCCTCCTGTCTCAGCCTCCCGAGTGCTGGAATTTCAGGCCTGCGCCACCACGCCCAGCTTGGCTGATTTCTTGGTCATATCTCCTCTTTCTGGGCTGAGATAATGACCAGTGATGTTGACCATTTTTTCATGTTTTTATTTGCCATTTACATTTCTTCATCTCTGAAGTATATATTCATCCCAGATGCCCCTTTTTTATTGGGTCTTTGAATTTTGGGCCTGATGTTTGAAAAATTCTTTGTATGTTCTAGATAGAAGTCCTTTGAGGGACAGTTGGCTATACTTTCTTCCCAATTCATGACTTTGTGTTTTGTTTTGTTTTTACTCTGTTGGTGATTTCTTTCAAAGTGCAGAAACTTTTCAAAAAGATGACATCCCAGTTGTTGATTCTTTGAAGTACTTCCTGTACAGTTTGGTTTTTGTCCATGAACTCTCTACCCACCCCTACATCTTTGAGATTTCTACATATTTTCTTGTCTAGAAGATATAGTGTTTCTCTTTTTTCTTTTTTAATTTTATTTGCATTTATTTTATACTTAATTTATTCCTGTGTCATAAGTTTTTGTTTCTTCAGGTTCTTCTGGATATTTTTTTCTTCTGTGCAAATTCCTCCTCTGGTTTAGAAACAATTTGCTCCTTTCCAGTAAGAATCATCTCAATATAGCAGGGGGAGCTCATGGATTAGCCTGGCCACGCACTCTGTAAATACGGCAGGGCATCTTGGGTACTTTGTTCGCCTGGATTTGTTCGATAACCACAGACTCTACATCTAAACCCTTAGGCTCAGCATTACTCTCTGCATTGTTATCATGTGCAGCAAAACTTCAGCGCTCTTTTTGGGCCACCGACCCTGCATCCAGCCCCACTGTTGGGCCTGTACCAACTCCACCACTGTAACACCAGAATGGTACACATCGCTTCTTCAATGTGACATCCTTCAGGTACATGCGGCCTTTCGGATATGCATGCCCTTGATGGCCTGGGCAGTTTCATGCGTGTTCTTAAAGTGAACGCAAAGATTTGAGCCTCTTTATTTGCATGGTTTTGTGGGGTTTTCTGAGTTAAGAGAGTAGTGAACCATTTTCACAGGTCACCTCAGGCCTCTCACAGGAAGAGGGAGCAGTGTTTCTGTTTTTTTTTTTTTTTTTTTTTTTTTTTTTTTTTTTTTTTGTCTTTTTGAGACAGGGTCTCACTATGCAGTTCAGGCTGGCCTTACGCTCACTTTGTAGCTCAGGCTGGTCTCGAACTCACAACAATCCTCCTGCCTCAGCCTCCCGAGTGCTGGGATTACAGGCCTGCGCCACCACGCCCGGCTCTGTTTCTGTTTTAATAATTAAACCTTTCATCCATTCTGACTGTAATTTTGTGCATAGTGATAGACATGAGTCTAATTTTAGCCTTCAGCATGTGGGAAGCCAGTGTTTCCAACACCATGGGTTAAAGAGGCTTTCTTCCAGTGAACATGTTTGGCTCATTTGTCAAAGATAAGGTGGCTGTGCCGGGCGTGGTGACGCATGCCTGTAATCCCAGCACTAGGGAGGCTGAGGCAGGAGGATTGTTGTGAATTCGAGACCAGCCTGACCTACAAAGTGAGCTTAAGGCCAGCCTGAACTGCATAGTGAGACCCTGTCTCAAAAAAAAAAAAAAAAAAAAAAAAAAAAAAAAAAAGAAATCCTCTTTGATCTCTTTTTTCAGAGTACTGTAATTTTCACTGAAAAAATCTTTTACTTTCTTTGTCAGGTTGATTCCTAACTATTTCTTTTCTTTATTTTAGATGTTATTGTGAAAGGTGTGGATTATATTTGTGTGCTACTGTAGCTAGATGAATTTTAAGCTTTGACTGTTCAGATGTCGTGGCCTGGTACCTCACAAGCTTTGTGAACTCTATAACTCTCTAACCCTGGGCTACAGTAAAATCTCCAAGCCCTGTCTCTCTGGGGTCCTGTCACACCTCTCCTTGCACTGGGAAAGGTATACAGTGAGGCCTGCCTCTAGCAGTCACAGTGAGGAAGAGGAGGTAGCAGGCCTTTGAGTGGCGAGGAACGACTCTTTGGAGGAGATCTGGAAGCTGGGCCTGAAAGGACGACTGTGTGGTTGGCTCCAGGAAGACACATGATTGAGGGAAAAAAGGGAAGTAAAGGAGCTAGGTGAGGGGTGTCCAGGGAGATGGCTCAGTGGAATAAGTGCTTCCCTGGCAAGCGCAAGGACCTGAGTTCCATTCTCGGTTCCACCAAAATAAATAAATAAAATAAAAGTGGGATATAGGTATTTGTGGAGGAAAGAGAAGCAAATCCAGAAGCCAGCAGTCTGTGTTGACCTAAGCAGCATCCAGATTGGTTGTGGGGATGGGGTGTGGCCTGAATCCTGCGTGCATCTGTGGGTGTTAGACAGGTAGGAAAGACAGAAAAGAGACAGGGTCTGTGTCTCGCAGATAACACTGGCTCTAAAATGTCCGGCTCTTTGCCTGAGATGAAGAATCAGAAGGAAACTTAGAAAGCCGGACATGGTGGCGCATGCCTGTAATCCCAGCACTCGGGAGGCTGAGGCAGGAGGATTGTTGTGAGTTCGAGACCAGCCTGAGCTACAAAGTGAGGTTAAGGCCAGCCTGAACTGCATAGTGAGACCCTGTCTCAAAAAGACAAAAAAAAGAAGGAAATTTAGGGAGAAGAAGCATACATTGTTATTATTATTAATTCTAATCTGTCTCATGTTGCATGTATTCAGGGGCGAGGACAGCACACAGACCTAGTGGATGGACGTTATCTGGGGTGGGGGGGATTCCAGGCTGGCTCAGGGACAGCCAGGGAGGCTGAGCAGCCAGTAGGAGTGTCACTGATCCCACAGGTAACACCAGGCAGGGGCCAATGGAACCTCGGGATATTTATTATGGAGGTGAGAGAGAGGGTCAGGCCCTAAGGCAGCACGCGCAATGCCTGGGGACACTGCCTGACATAACTGCGCAGCTGGGAGCTGCCGTTGGCATCTGGTGGGTAAAGGACCAAGGCTGCTGACTTTCCTGCCACAGGCAGAACAATGCATTATGCTGCCCTGAGTCACGGCTTGCTGATGTGGCAATTGCTTCCCAGTTCTCACAAAACACCTCCAATAGAGGCTTTACCCCCATTTAACAGACGGGGACATTGAATTGGGACAGAGTACTTTGCCTGATTTTACTGGAATGTAAGTGGCTGGACTGATTGCCACAGATGCCTGCCCAGCTCTGGAACATTCTATGTAGTCAGCAGGAGCACTTTGGACTAAGAAAAACTTGACTGAAATGAATTTAGGTTGTTTTCATCTATTATAAACACAGCAAGGCAAGACAGAGTGATTGAAAATGAATTTGAAAAGCTGAAGCTCCCAACAAATAGGTCTCGGTGAGTACACAGTGAGGGAGATATTTGCCGGCCTCTAAAGCATGTTAACTGTGGTTGGAAACATTCATTTTTAATCAACTTATGAAAATTAATTCTCAAAAAAAAATTACCCAACAAGTATAGGAGACATAATTGGCTGAAAATAAACTAGGAGGAAAAATCTCTAATAAAGCTTCACTGAAATTTCAAATTCTTTCCTTTAATATTATTGCTTTAATTCTTTCATTGTTTGCTTTGTTTTACGTTTTTTTGTGTGACGAACTCAATGAGTACACGCTCATTGTAGGAAATCCGAAATTCCTTTATAAAGGAACTCCATAAGTATCTTGCAACACCTATGTCACCCTCCATAGATTAAAAGACAGATTCTGTCTCTTACTCTTTCTCCCTCATGTTTTTGCCTTTTCTTTCTTCCTTTTTAACAATGGTAGAATTATGTGGTACTTTCTATTTTTATAAAGTCCCATACTGTAACCAGTCCCTTATTTTTGAATGTTTAATCTTTTCCAACAGATTAAAAAAAAATTCCAACTCTTCACAATATAGGGATGAATTAAAGGAATGCATTCAACCACACACAAATAGATGACTCTCACAAGCATAATTTTGAGTGAAATAAGCCAGACAAAAAACATATACAGTGCGATTCCATTTACACAACTTTCTAAAACAAATATGCAAAACAAAACCACTACATAGAGGAGAGTGCTCAGGAGAGAAAGTTATAAAGGCAAGGACTGCGGGTGGAGCGGCTGGGCAGTGTGTCCGTGGGTGTGTCTGGGGGGCCCCTCAAGGGGCCCAGGGAGCCCTCTGTGTCCTGGCTCTTGGCTGGGGGATATTTTGTGGGTATGTGTAATAATTTGCTAAATAGCACTTTTATGTTTTTACCCCATGTGTGACATTTCAAGATAATTATTTTTTAGCAGAATTATAACAGTTGGCCAGAAAATTAAGTAGAAAGCAGAGGGTAGAACTAAATATTCTGAAAGTTCAGCAAAGTACTAGAAAAGGCACAGAAGAATGCAGTCCACCTCTAGGCTACATTAATATTCCAGTTTTTGAAAAATAGCATGGAATACATTTTAGGCTAAATTGTCCTTTGGGCTGAATTGTTTCCTGCCCAAGTTGCTCTCAACCACAGTTTTCTATCAAATTGCTTTCCATTTTAGCAAGTCATCTGGACTCTTCTAAAGCACAGGTATTTTTTGAGGCCTCATGGTACACACAACTCAGGCAGTAACAAAATTCTTAACTCTAGCCGCAGTCTCATTGCGTATTCTCTTCGGTACTCATGGCCCCTCGACACTGGACAGTTGTCCTGCCCTGGATTGTGGCTCCAGGGAATAGCATGGTTTAACCGAACTACTCAGGCTTCACTGGGCCCCCGAGGAGCACCAGGCACTGTCCTGGGCTCTGGACCCCTCAGTCTCTGCTCCGATGGAGCTCCACTCAAAGGTCAAAGAGATAAAACGGCCAGGTGTTATGCAGTGATCAGAGCAAAGGACGTGAGCCAGAGTGAGGGCCACAGCGGCTAAAAAGTGATGCAGATATGATTTCAACAGGGTAGAAGGGATCCCTGGGGCAAGATGGCAGTTGCCCCGAGGCCTGAATGAACCAAGGGCAGGTGCTGGCGGAACATTAGGCAGAAGGGGCAGAGGGCAGAGGCCCTGCATCCGGGTATCCTTGGAACCTGGGAGGAGTGGTGGGGACCAGGGCACGGAGCCGCAGGGGGCCCGGACCGGTGATCTGAGAACTTGCCCCTGAGCAGCCTCAGATGTTTTGGGCAGACGGCACTGACAGTGGGGTCTGTGGCGAGGAGGGCCAGGGTCTGTGCCTGATTTAACAGGAGCCTGGGTGAGGGCAGAGTCTTGCGAGCCAGAGGCAAAATGAGTTGTAGGATGAGGGATGCCCCTCAGAGGCTGTGGTGGGTCCAGGCAGCTCTGAGCAGCAGCCTAGTGTCGGGTCCAGGGAAGCCATCCTTCAGGCTAGTTGGTTGCTCAGGCCTCTACCTAGGGCCATAGAGTCACATCTGAGGATGCCCCTTCCCTCTGGACTCCGGACCCTGAGCTGACAGCCAGTCCCTCTCCTCTTGGGGCCTTGAGTCTGCCAGGGGGTAAGTGGCTCTTCCCAAACCAGAGCCTCCAAGATCTCTCCTAATGTGAATCTTGTCCAAGACCTGCCCCCTCTTTGGCTGTCAAGAACTTCTTCAGTCCTCATTCTTCCAGGCCTTCACGGTCCTCAGTTCTTCTCTGGAGGCAAAGGCTGTGCCCTCTGAATCTGGCTTGTACCTGGGTCCAAACGATTGTTTCAGTGTTGCATGGGGCAGCACGCCACTCTCGATCCAGTGCCTTCCTGCCAGCCGGCTCGCATCCATGAGTGTATGTGTGAGCAACAATGACATTTGCAAGTGACTTGCTTTTTTCCCCCTGTATTTTACAGAAGGGTCTACAGGGTGCCCAGGATCTCACTACTAGATTGGTCTGTTTTATACCCTCCCAAGTGCCAGGATTATAGGCATGCGCCACCATGCCCCAGGGGCGGGGCCAGCAAGGTCGGCCTGGGGATGGAACCCCCAGCTCCTGTGCCTGCTTGCAGGTTCTTTGATCCCTTGGGCTATTTGGCTGGTCCTTTGTTTTTTAAAAATAACTAACAAAGCAGATTCAAGGTGAACCTTGCAAAAGCATGATTCCCTGTTTACTTGTAATCCAGGGAACTTTCTTCATTTGGGGGAAAGGGTGTTCCTTCTTGCTCTACTGGTGACTCAGACCCTAGTCAACCTGGCCACTGTGTTTGGCCTCTGTGGAAACCCCCAGAGGAGCCCAATTCATCCAGGTGGGTCAGGATGATCTGTGGCCTTAAGGCAGCTCCTTTCTGTCCCTTGGCAGGTTTTTTTTTCCTCTGCTAAAACAGCCCTACATTCACTGTCCCTCCTCATACCCTTGATTCCCCTAACTCCAGTCTCATTTAGCTGATCTCATTTCCCTCTGCTTGTAGAAGAAAATAGTGAATTTTTTTTTTTGAGACAAGGTCTTGCTATGCAGTTCAGGTTGTCCCTGAACTCACTGGGTAGCCTTACATTTATGGCAATCCTCCTGCCTCAGCCTCCTGAGTGTTCTGAGATTAGGTGTGTGCCACCACTCCCAGCAATTTTTTCTTCCATACATATAGTGATTCTCCTTGTTTTCAACAAGTTGGATCTAAAGTGATCCCCCCACACCTTACAAACATTAAGAAAAATACTTATATTATGGTCAGGGAAAATGGTTGGGAAAAATTAAGACACAAGCATTTAAATTGTAGGATCTCATACAGTTCCTAAAAGTGAGTTAGGATCTGGGCTGGGGAGATGGCTCAGTGGTATAAGCGCTTCCCGGGCAAGCGCAAGGGCCTGATTTCAATCCCTGGTTCTGCAAAAAAAGAACAAAAAAAAACATGTGAGTTAGGAACTTGACTATGAACTTCCTGGCAGCCAACGAAAAGAGAAAGATGATCCATTTCGTGAGTCATTATTTCCCTGAGGTGAACACACGAAGCAAGGGGATTCCTACAATAGGTACCAAAAGAATTATTTTGCCCAGCATCAAAAGCTCTCAATGTGGGGAAGGGAAAGTGCCTTTCCCCTCTCTCTCAAGCAGGTCTTGTCCTGACCATGTCCCCTCACAGGCGCCTGATCTGGACCCCTTACTACCCCACGCCTTTTGCTGGTCTGCACTCCACAGCAGCTTCTTAGATCAAAGCGGCTATCTGCAAATTCGCAGAGCCGTCACAGCCCCTGCGGCTGCGCGGAGTTCACATTTGAAGTGCGAAGAAGTCATCGCTGTCCGCTCGGAGCCCCAGCTACCCTGCCCTGGATGTGCTGCCGAGAGAGACGGGTGCGAAGGCCGCGGGCGAGGCGGGGGCACCCCCTGCCCACAATGCAGGCACCTCACTCAGCAAGGACTCGGTTGGCCTCCCTCTCTCCCCCCTCCGCCACTTCTGTGACTCCTATGGGGCTAGTGGAGTTCAGGGTCTGCTTTGGCTTTCTGAGCAGCAGCTAGGTGAGGTACCCCTGGACAGTGCCCTCCCCCACAGTGCCCGCTCTGCCCCTGAATCACCCTCTTCTCGCTCCCTGGTGCAGTTTAACCACTTCCTGCCTGCTATTTGTTGTCTAAATAGCACAGTCAGAATGACGTATTTAAACAGCTGCCCCTCCCCCTCCCAGAGGAGTTTACCCTTTCCGGCTTATTTCTTCTTTGGGTGTTGGAATTCTGTAGTCTGAAAATGCAAGTTAGGTGCCGGACAGCACTCAGATGTTCCCTCCTTGGCAAGGAAAAGAATGGGAATCCCTTGCTTCTCTTAAATGCCTCCTGAGAGTGTCGGGCACTGAGCTAGCTTCTTGCGTACTTTACCTTATGTTATCTTATCCCCCAGTAGCCCTGAGGAGCAGACACTTGTTATCCTCGCTGTACAGATTGGGGAGTAGAGCTCAAGAGGCTGGCCCCGGTCACCAGTGTGGAGGGTGGAGTTAGCACGGGCTCTAGGATCCCTCTGCCTGGAATCTATGCCCTTGCCCTGCAGCAGGCCCAGCCCCTGAGGTGGCTGGGAAGGCGGCTCGCCAGGCTCTTCTGCGCCCTTTGGCCAGCAAATTTGTCCCTGAGCTCAGAATTGCTCCCAGGCCTCATGGTAACAGCATCTTTGACCCTTTGGGACGGGAACACCAACAGGACGAAGCCAGAGTGTGACAGGCTTCTGCGTTAATAGACAGGCTTTCCCATCCCTACTGTCCCTCTGTAGGCTAGGGTGGCCTCCAGGTCTTGTCACCCAGCCCTTCCATCCATGTAGCGAACAGGACTGGTGGGCCCAGGACCTTGTTCCTTGCCCCGTTCTCTTTGTGTCTCCTGGTGTTTTATATCGAGCATCTTCAGCTTAGTTATCTCTATATACTCCATTGCCTATTTAAAACTCAGATTTCCACTTTGTAACTTCTTTCAATAGGCCCCAGATCAAATCCAGGCTCATTGCAGTCAGCTTCTTCTCCAGATCTGGCTGGACTCAGCATTCTCTGGAATATCATAAGCATATTCCCTACTCTAAATCAACTTTTTTTTTTTTTTTTTTTTTTTGCTTTACCTGATTGGATTATTGTTCCATTGCTGTACTTTCATCTTTTATAAATTTTTAAAAATTAAATAGCATAAATGGAATAGTTATTGCTTACATTTTTCTTTTTCATTTATTTATTTATTTATTTATTTATTTATTTATTTATTTATTTATTTGGTACAGGGTCTCACTATGCAGCTCAGACTCTCAGTGATCCTCCTGTCTCAGCCTCCCCAGTGCTGGGATTACAGGTGTGCACCACCACACCCAGTTTCAGTGGCTGGCATAGTGTACCTGGCGTTCCAAGTCTGGCATGGCATGTGGTCTCAGGGATCAAATTGGGGTCCTTGTGCTTGTCAGGCAGATGCTTAGACTGCTGAGCTGTCTCTCCAGCCCTCTTCTCCAGCGCCCCCTTTTTCCCCCCAATTTTGCATGTTTATAGCTGGTAATCCAGACAATTAATGTGAAGATAATGTTATGTAATACAATAACCACTGTTGAATTGGTATTATTTGGTTTAGTGAAATTTTGCATTGTTTCTAATGTTTTTCCTTTTGTATTCTTTTTAAAAATAAAAATATTAATAGCATATATTCACAAGTGAAGTTGGAAGGATTGTTTTTGTAATTGAATTTTGATTGAATAGGAAACCTCTATCCTATATTTTGGAAGAGAGAGCTATCACATAGCCTCTCTTAACCTAATATGCACCGTCTGTGAAAACAAGCAAATTAATCTAGCTTATCTGAAAGATAATGACAGTAAATAACACCAGAGAAATTAGCCCCAGATCTGGATGGAGCCAAGTAATATTATCAAATAACGTCTGAAAATAATTTTTGGTTGATCTGAACAGTTTGAAGCACAAATATATCTTTGTTGGATAAATTGACCCAACTATGAAAAAGTTATCATCGCTTGCTCCCCTTTGGAGGCCAGCACTAGGCCTGTCACTAGTTGTTTATGTATTTTTATTTTTTTATTTTGGTGCTTTATTTTTTTTATTTTTGCAGAGCCGGGGATTATTTTGGTGCTTTAAACAATTTATTTAACTGAAATGGACTTACATTTGTTTCTGAAGTGACTTCCATTTATTTTGATACATCTCATCCCCGCGGTGATATACAGGATCTTTAAGCCAATATCAATGTTTTATAAATATTTGAATATTTGGGGATACACTGAACAATGCCTCAGCAATATCTTTCAGAAAAAAAAATCGCTGAAGAGTGAAGACTAGACATAATTACTAGGTGCAGTGAAAATCTGCTGCAAGTATTTCTGAGGTAAGAAGGCACCATATACCTGTTCTAAAGAAAACCACCTTTATAACACAGGATGATTTTATTTTTATATAGGACCTAGAACACTTAAGCTGCCAATTAGGTACTGAACGGCAGAGCAATGTCCCCAGTGTATGCCATGAATTCATAGGGAATCGGTTCCAACAGCTCAGGTTCCTTCCCATTGGTCCTCACAAAGTGCGCGCCTCTCTGGGAGGGGCAGGCTGGCGCTTCAGTTGAACCCAGATACCTTTCTCTTTGGCTTCCTTCTTTTCCTGATCATTTTCCTTGACACGTTTCAGGAAGCTATCATGACTTTTGAGTGTTTAATATGCTCAATATGCACTTTAATCCTCTTGGCAAGTATCCTGCCCTTAACTTGCTTGTTTACAACAATGCCAACAGCATGCTGGGTAATACTGTAGACTCCTCCCGTTTCGCCATGGTAACATTTGTGAGGCATTCCTTTTTGCACAGTACCCATTCCCTGGATGTCTATAATATCACTCTTTTTGTAGACTTGCATGTACATGGCTAAAGGAACAACCCCATGTTTTCTAAAAGGCCTGGAGAACATATACCAGGTTCCCCTCCTCTTGCCCTTTTGTGTTAGTCATTTTGGCAAATTACTAGAAGATGGCAGTCTGGCTGAAAGGAAGGTCTTTTTGTTTTGTTTTGATGTGGTACATGGGATTGAACTCAGGGCCGTGTGCTTGCCAGGCAGGAGCTTATGCCATTCAGCTATCTTCCCAGCCCACCTGCCACTATTTATATGGTATGTCAAAATCAAGTGAGTGTTTAAAACCCCGCTGCTTTTAGATTGTTCTCCAAGTCTCTATATATCAAAATATTTTTATACCAATTTAAGACTGTAAAACAGGCAATCAACCTGTAATGGTTTGTGTCCCCCCAGAGGCTCATGCAGGGATGTGGCTGCGGGCTTCTAGAGCTTGTGATTAATTTCTCATCCAATGTTGGGATTATGCCTTTGAGAGCTGCTGGGATTATGGGTGTGAGCGTTGCACTGGCCCTGAGACAGTCTGAAGGCAATGTAAGGGAGGGAGAGATGCTTGCTCTGTGCCACCGCTGCCTCTGTTCCTGCATTTTCACTCTTGCTGTATAACTGCTGCCCTCGGCCCTGTGCCGCTCTGCCTTGGAGCTGGGAGTACGGACCAACACCTCCATGGGCTGTGAGCTAAAGAAACCTTTCCTTCCTTCATTTTGGGTGTCAGGTATTTTGTGCCAGGAAGAAATGGAAAGTAACCAAGACACAACCTTATTAGGAATCATGAGAACGTTAAGTAATCTTTTCAAATATCCCCATTATTGTAAATCTTAGTAATAATCATTTTTTCAATCTAAAGACAAACTTTTTATCTCGAGGAGGGAAAAACTTTTTAAATTAATTACCTTAAGGGGAAAATGGAAAAGCTTCTCTTTTAATGTCAATTGTAATGGAGAGAGAGAACTGCTCTATTTCCTGTCAGGCTCTATTCCTGGGGGAATGGCCCTTTGCACTCCTTCAGCTCAGCAGTCCAGCACCTTTTTAGCCGTCCCACTCGAAGCCATCCACACTTGCAGCTGAAAAGCCCTTTAAAATGTTTTTCCTTTAACTAATTAATTTCTATTTTTTAATCCAATATATCCTTTTTACTATTTATAAGTTTTAAATTTTTATCAAAGAAAGAATGACCAATTGAGTGGCATGAGATTCTGGAGTGATTTAAACAGTGTTCTGAGTAGATTGAACTATAATCCGGATTTTTCTTGTATAATCACAGTGATGACAGCAAGCCAAAGCTGGTGACCTCTTTGTATTGAGGTTCTAACTCTGGTTGCGGCTTTGCCTCTATGGCCTCGGGGCTCGGCATGCCCGTTAGTACTGGGAGTGGGCTCTGTCACCTACATTCGCCCTCTCCAAGGGACATGGGGTTATGGCCCTGTAGCCATGGCTGTAGTGGATGCTGGCTGTTGCTTTATTCTGACTGCTGATATCCCGTTTTGGCCCAGATTTTAAACATGGACACTATTTTGAGACAAACAAATTTACAGTGGCAGCATGTGTACAGCGAACACCGAGACCACGGCGTGCTATCTTCGGTACGCTCCAGCTTATCCTCAGGTGCACGGGACTGTACTCGCTACCACAGCTGGACCAGGCAGGTGCACAGACACGGGGGCGGCTGGGAAACCCGGGCTGGCTCTGCCTAGGACCGGAACACCGGGCCCTTCCCCAGCCCGGCCTGAGCGCCTCCCCTGTGGCACCGCTGGGCTGTTTGGAGCTATCCACTTGAGTTTTAAAATTATTTTTTTCCTTTTTCATCTAATTGAACAAAACTAGAGGGTGGAAGCTCAATTGGCTGTATCTTTATTTCATCCTCTTTGTCCCACTTGGGTTTGGGACTTGATTTTAAAGGAGCACCCCGGGTCAAATCTTTGTGGTTGTAAAACCCTTTCTAACCAAATCCAGAAAAGTAAATACCAGAGCAAATCTGTCAAAACCACTTGTAATACATATATCACTGTGATTCCTTTTTTTTTTTTTTTTTTGGTTATTGGGATCGACCTCAGGACCGTGTGCTTGCTAGGCACGCACTTAAACCGCTGAGCCATCTCTCCAGCCCACCTCTGTGATGCTTGAGACTGTTATTTGTCTCATTTTTAGTTACCAGTAATTCTAACTTTCTCTTTTGGCTTCTCTTCAAGCACATTTACTCGCTGGCCCTGGTGAGCCCGTTTCTGGCCCTGGTGAGCCTCCATCCCCAAGTTTTACACCTGATAGGCCAGTACTAATCACACCTGTACTCAATACTGTAACCAATTCACTTCTCTCCTCTGTGGCATGCTCTTTCGAAGTGTTCCTGCTGCTCGTTTATCTCTTTCCAAGTATTTTGTTCAGGTTCTAAATGTGGGGACTCAGTATCTCAGGTACTGTGGGGGAAATGGCGGCAGAAAGGAAAAGGTAGTGAAAAAGACAAGAGGGCCAGTGAGATAGCTCAGTGGACTAAAGTGCCTGCTTAGGACCATAGTTTAATCCCCAGCACCACATGCTGGGCTGAGCCCAGCGACAGTCCCAGCTGTCTCAGGCCTGTAATCCCAGCACTGGGGAGGCTGAAAGTAGGAGGATCACCAACACTCTGAGGGAAATGGAGGCTGAGGAAAGGTCAGTGAGTTAGCAATGAGGCTCAGATTGGTGAGTTCCCAGTTTTTCTGCTTACTATCTGGAACCTAAGCCCCCACATGGGAAGCAGGAAGCCTTATTCAAAGGTTTGAAAAGGAAAGGAGGCTATGTGTGTGAAAGTGATGATAACTGGACACAGCTCTTATAAAAAACGGCAGCAGGGGAGTGGGGACCAGGTCAGCAGACCGCTCCCCACTCCATGTGGATTGGAGGTAAAGCGGCTCACCTGCCCTCAGTTTGTAAAGGAGGTGCCTACTAGAGCTAGCTTGCGGGGACAAGTGTGAACGCTCACTGGGGCTCTGGCGGGGCACACCCAGACCTTGCTAGGCACGGGGTGAATGCAAGCTGACCATGGCCATGACGGACCCACACCGCATAACAAAGATAATTTTTCATCAGGCTACTGTGAACAAACAAGTTCAGGAAACTTTGGAAATAAGATTTGTCATCTTGTGGTGGAGGCTATCTTTATGTGAAAGCTGCCTTTAAGTTCAAAGCTTCCTCTCACTGGCCTCAGTAAACAGTGATCCCACTGACCCTACTGCTTTGTTGGAACATAGTTTTTGCTGGTCCACCTTGGAGCTGTACAGAGAGAGCTCTTAGAAGTGCGTATCCCATTCACTGTTGCCCATACTTCTAAGAGAAAGCAGATGATTTAGACTCATTTTCCAAAGTAGAAATACTAGAACATTCCTTTTTGTTTGACTCTGCTGGCAGTGTAACATTATAGTTAACTTGAGGGCACCATAAAACCTTTAAACAATTGTTGGTGGTTTTAGTGTAAAAGGTCTCTGGTTAAGAGAGAGACAAGCAAGCTACGGTGGCACATGGCTATAATCCCAGCAGTCTGGGAGGCTGAGGCAGGAGGTGGCAAGTTTGAGCCCACCCTGGGAAATATAAAATTTAAAAAAAAATTATCCTAAAATTAAAAAAGAAAAAAGGGCTGGGGTGTAGCTCAGTGCAAAGGTCCTGTCTGAGTTCAATCCCTGTATCACCACAAATTACAGCAGAAAGACACCACTCCCTTCCCTTGGACCCTGGACATGTGCCCTCCTAGGGGACCAGGAACACAGATGGGGGATGGTAATGTACCCCCCAAACACACCACAACAGGAAGCCAAGTGCCAAAGTCAGGCTCAAGGGAGAGGAAACTCACAGGAAGGACAGGGGTTTGGTGTGTTTTGCTCCTTGACATGCCCTCGGTTCTTCTTTTTTTTTTTGTCTTTTTGAGACAGGGTCTCACTATGCAGTTCAGGCTGGCCTTACGCTCACTTTGTAGCTCAGGCTGGTCTTGAACTCACAACAATCCTCCTGCCTCAGCCTCCTGAGTGCTGGGATTACAGGCCTGCGCCACCACGCCCGGCTGCCCTCGGTTCTGTGACAGAGCCTGACCCAAAGCCAAGACTGGGTTCATTAAATGAGTGAATGATGTGAGTTAGCCAGAGGTGTCGGCAGGTAACAGAACTAATGTCCCCGCTGTGGCCTTTCTGCTCTCCTGAGTCCTGTGGTGCTGCCACTCCCCACATCCTGGCTCCAGGCTGCAGCCAGCCACCTTGTCCCCTGAGCTGGCCCCTCCCAGACGATGCTCCCCCACAGCCAACACCCTCTATCCCTCCTGGGCCCAGCTCCAGTGCTGCCCCCATGCCCCGATCACTCGGGGTGCTTTCTAGATCTAACTGCGGTGCATTCAATCGTACATACATCTTCACCCCCAGACATAACAAAATAGTGAAAAGACCAACATTTCTTTAATAATGAAATAATTTATTATTTGTTAACAGTTGAACAATACATAAGTTTACATATACACAGCAAAGAGTCTCTAAAACATGTAATAGTTTCTAAAAATGCATGTGCTAATTGTAGTAAAAAGCACCATTCTCAATGGTCTTGACACAGGATTTACATTGGCGTCATATTTACATAAAGAAATAAAACATCTGGAAACAATTTCCCATTCTTTCAGCTGCTGCTCCCTGTTTAGGCTGTATTTACCTTTAGGACGACCCTTCCCTCCCCACCATTGATGGTTAACCCCAATATTCCAAAAGCACCAATTCTAGGGATGAGGGGCAAGGCAAATTTGGTTCTCAGGTAAAAGCTCATATGAAGAATGTTCCCTTTAATCTGCCACTGCCACAGATGAAGAAAATTGAAAAATCTGGATTAGTTTTAGAATTGGGTGCCTACTAATTCTCATTTTATGATTCTGAGAGAAGACAGACTCAAAATTTTCAGACATCCAGTAGTTGAATCTAGCAGTGAATTATTTCTTCTTTCTGAAGAATACAGTATAAGTAATCATCCATATAATAAATGTTGATGACAAAATCATGATAAATCACACATTGTACCCACCCTCAACCCAGGATCTTTGAAAACAAAACTTCGTACAGCTTACAGAGATCCGATCACGCAGGATGAGAAAAACCACCTCATCTTAATGTCTCTGGGTTGTCTTCTCCCAGGAAGGGTTTTTGGGCGAGGAGTAGCCAGCTACTACAACATGCTTCATTAAAGAGACAGAAAACTAACAGACTGACATGCAGGAAATTGCCCTTTGGCCTTTCACTACCTGGTGTTCAACACACAGGGCAGGTAAAGAGGGAAGACAGAGAAACTTGGGGAACACCAGCAAAGAAGAAACAGAAAAGACCAAGATTTGGGGGAACGAATAGTTACAAAGCACAAAGAAAGTGGTATTACTTGCCAATACAGTATGGTATAAAAACCTACATAGTAATGTGCATATATCTGTGCTTTTTCAAAAATAAGTTCTCTCTTTACATGATGGGAAGAAGGCAAGAGGAGAGTCCACAAAATCCATGATCAAGCCCTAAGATATTGCTAAAGGTCACTTCGAGCATCATATCCACCTAGTTTACCCATTTTTTTTCAGACCCCAGGATTTTCTCTTGGCCACTTCAAAGACAGGAGAGAGATGGCCACAGGAAACCCAGGGGAAGGAGACCTTTGTTCCTTTCTAAGAAAGTTGAGGTTAAAGGAACATGCCCACTTTAAAATCAAAATAACAAACACTAACATGGCCCATTGTAGGGATGGGGCCAACCTAATGCCCAATTATGAATCGACACTGGAATTATTTTAATCTTGGGTTGCTATGGAAAAATCTAGGTTCTGCTCAAAAGTGTGATGCTCTTTGAGTTACTAAACTAGCATTCGGTCTATGAGTACAGAGAGGAGCCAGCAGTCGCTATCAGCACCTTGAAGAATTCCAGATCTTTGCTCAGTAAAAGAAAACCAAATTCAAAATACCCTGGGTGCTCAGCCTGCCATTCAAAGCCAATAAGGGATGTTGGAAAGCTGCGTTTTCAGGGATGTTAACAAAAGCACACATAAATCTTTTCTCATGGCAAGAAACTAAACTGGACAATGAACTCTTCTTTTTCCATCTGCATTATGATGGTACCAGAGTGCAGTTTTGATTTTAGTTTTTTAAAAAGAACTTTTGCAAAAAAAAAAAAAAAAAAAAAAAAAAGCATGTGCCTATATTTATACACATCTATATTCACGTACAATTGTCAAAGTCTTAAAGGCTGGGGTTTATATCTTTGCCCGTCCCCTCCCCCCAACAACCCTAATAGAAAGGTTTTTTTTTTTTTTTTCTTTTTATTTTGCTTTAAAAAACCAAAACAACCAAAAGACTCTATAGCTCTAGCAGTCACGCTGGTGTTTCAGTGAATGAGAGAGGACAGTTTGGCAAATCCAGGCTGTGGTTCAGCCATGTGGGGGAGGGGATTAGCTGCCTTGGGCTTGGTTTGCTGGTCCTGAAGGTTACAGTTTTGGTCAAAGAGAAGCCTGTCTAGCATGCTGACTTTGTCTACCTTGAGCTTTGAAAATAATGTCTAACCCTGGTGTCATTTTATCACAAATGCATTCAAAATATAGTCCTCTATCAAGTCCCACAATTACGTGCAACCAAATTAAAAAGGACCAGACAAACAGTGCAGAGGTCAAATAATTACGGTTTTATATTGGGACAGTACATTTTATATTTCAACCAAAAGACAAAAATGCAGTTTAACTCAAAGGCACAACAATTGAAACACAGAAAATAATGGCATCTCTCAGATGCCTTGTTTCTAAACTAAATGAACAAGTACAGTTGTGTTCCCTTCCCTCCCCCAACGCAAGCCCACAGCTTTTCCCAAAGTTTTGAGTTTCCAGTGCCGTAAGGCATCCAGCATCGTGGACTTGTGAGGCGCTTGGATATAGCAACTAAACAAAATGCTTGTGAGGTCTACCAAATGGCATTCGTAAGGGACCTCAAAGTGCAGATATATCTTCAAACATGTTACAGGCTGAGCTGGCTCTTTGAACACTATCATTCTGCTTAAATTCAGGAAGCAGGCTTTAAAAATGCAAAAGGCATACAAGTTGTATTTCAGTGCAAATCTTCAGCTGGTAATTGGAAAAGATTCCAACAATTAAAAAAAAAAATTCTTTGTGTCAACTCCCCCAAAGCCAAAATGAAGGAAAAACAAACAAACAAACAAACAAAAAAACCCAACAACAACAACAAAAAACCAGAACAAAACCAAACCAGAATTACAGATGACTTTGGAAATTTTTTTTAGGAATTCACAACTTCCAATTAAAAAAATAAATTTTTTAAGACATTAAAGAATCATTAAAAAAAAAACAACCCACAAAAGTGATCTTGCTCTGTTTAGATTGATCTTCATGTAGAGAACGAGCTCCCATGAGCGCATTTGAACTTGACTTGTGAAGAGTGGAGCCTGCATAAGCTGCGAGGCTGTGTGGTGTGCGAATGACCGAGTGACCGCAGGCGGGAGGACAGCGTGGGGCAGCCGCCCGCTGCTGAGTCAGCCATTGAGCCCTTAGGTCGCAGTGCATCTGTGGATTTCTGGAATGCTCCATCGCTGTGTGACACGCACACTCTGCTTCCGCGTCACAGACTTTTATAAATGGTTCAAATTTGATGAAAAAGAGTCACAAGAGGCTGAAAACATCAAGACCTCAAAAATATGAATGCAAAAATAGTAAGGGGGATGAACCAATTTTGTAGATACCTACAAAGTTTCTAGAACATCTATAAAAGCACAAAGTCATAAGAATTTATTTTCCATTACATTAGTTTATATAAAATGAATAAATAGTATTTATAGATTTAATGTGTCTTATGTACATATACATGTGCTCTGTTTTAGCTTAAATAAAAATGCTACAAAGAGGGGGCCCACTTTGGGGAGAAATCATAACCATAACCCAAAAGGAAAAAAAAAAAAATCAGCCTTTTAAACTGTCAACCCAAAAGCCTCCCTAAAGAAGTTTCCAGGTGTATCCAAAAAGAAGCCATCAATAGAGAGACTCTAGTGACACCGTGCAACCCCTCCTGTCCCCTACGATGCGGAGTGGCGACGCGGACTTCCTTTTCACTGGCGATGGCCACTAGCTCAGCTAGTGCCTAAGCTGAGTTATTGCTGAAGATTACGTAGGAAAAGAGATTGGAATTCGACCAAATATCACTTATTTGGGGGGAAAAAAGAGGCATAATCACTTTCGCTAAGTGGGAAATGGAGATTTTGTTTATCTCTGAGGTAGGAAAAAAAAAAAAAATGTTCCAGAGACAAGTAGCACTACCGAACCCGGAGCGGGGATGTGCCTTGGAGAGCGCAGCACACAGCGAGGTCCCAGGGACGGCACGCGGAGAGATTGTACCGTGTGGTCTGCGAGAACAAACCGTGCTGGCACTTTCTAAGCTGTGCGGCCGGCCGCAGGGCCATGCTGTCAAGGTGTCCGCGTTTAGGTGACAATACTGCTCCCCCTCCACGGGCGGGCGGGCGGCGGCGGCAGGGCAGGACGCAGGGGGCGTGGAGGGGTGCTGGCTGGAGGTATTCCTGACTTCCTCACTGGGTGAGGTCCGTGGTTAAGTGCTCTTAAATTCTGCTTTCAAAGCTTACTTTGGAGTCTGAGACCAGGATCTCAATTTTTTGAAAAGTTTGTTTCCTTCAGTTTCCTAAACACGAGACACACTTGGGCACTTCTCCTAGGCAGGTAACACAGTAAGCCAGAAAACTTTTAACTACATGAGGACAGTAAAGGAGAGGGGGAAGTGGCTGAGATGGGACAGCTGCTTACTCGGTTCTAAGAATTGATTGGAATGTACGGTCTCTCAGTCGAACTTTTATGGAGAGAGAAGCTAGTGGATGCAATCGGAAACCCACAATCGTACGTACTTCCTTGAAAATGTTTACAAAGCTGATTTGGTAAAGGTGGTACACTGAAGTGGGCGTGCAGGGGCGTTGTGGGCAGGTCCCATACACTACCTAATCAGATCCCACACGGACAGGACGGCCATCCGGGAGGCAGCCGGCGCGCTTAGAGCCCGAGACTCGTCTTGCGACTGTCCTGCAGCTTTATTCTCTTGATGCCGGAGCTGGAGTAGCCCTCGTCACTGCCGAGGCTCTGCATACTGCCCCGCTCGTCAGAATCGCTCACGCTGCTGCAGCTCCAGTCCAGATCCCCCGTGAGATAGTCTGTGCTTTCTACGTCCACGTCGATTTCTTCTGTGGGAGCAGGCAAGCCAGAGGCACAGGTAAAGGCGCCCGCAGGAGGGTTGGCGGCGCCCCCGCCCAGCCCCCACTGGGCCTTCCGTGCTAACTGGCAGCCACACGGCTGTACTTCCCTAGGTCACTCTTACTGCCTTTCATGCCCGCTTTACCTCTCTGTGAGCAGCCCTGTTCTGAGGGCCTGGCAGGTGGAGAGGGAGGAGGGGGACGAGAGCAAGGAGGATGAGGGAGGGAGGGAGGAGGGGGGAGGGCGGCTCACCCCTGTCGGAGTCCGAGCGCTCCGAGGAGACCGTGGAGCCGATGCTGTCCATCCGTATCCTCTCAATGCCCAGCTTCTCCAGCTGCCTCTTCAGGTGCCGCTGCTCGCGCTGAAGCTGGTCTATTTGGTGAATGGCTTTCCTGTCACAATCTTCAAGTTTCTGCAAGTCAAGGGGGCAGCTGTTGGAGCCCACAGGCAGATCGCTACGTGGCCATGACTCTGTGTCTTCCCTTCCAGCAGTGAAATGTGCCAACTGTCCCAGAGCCAGTTGGTGTGTCGCTAAGATTCCGAGACAGGAGGTCGGGGGGGGGGGGGGGGAGAGACTATGGGCTTCCCTCTATGTCTTCAGTGTTGACAAGCTGTGGACAATGGTTTGTCACTGGGGTGAGCTCTGCCACTCTGGCATTCTATATTCTTTCTTTCTTTTTTTGTCTTCTTGAGATAGGATCTCACTATGAAACTCAAGCTGGCCTTGAGCTTACTTTGTAGCCTAGGCTGGCCTCGAAGGCATGTGTCACCATGCCTGGCTTCCATACTCTTTAATTTTGGAAGAGAAGACTGCAGGCTGGGACCACCCGCCCCATCAGCTCCCCTTCTCTCACTGAGCCCCTCAACATCTCATCTCTCAAAACAGCATGAGATGGGAGCTTCAAAAATGAACTTCTATTTAAAATTATGTTTATTCAAGTGCATGCCCCAATTACATTGAGTACTTTTTGTGTCACGCCAATTCTCAATTAACTTCTGTTTGTTAGCAGGAAATAGCAGTCCCTTTTGAAGTCTTGATTCTAAATTGTCCAACAGAAAAGCTTATAAAACACATTTCCAAAGAAAATTTATTTTTACAAATCTGCCCCCTAGCTTCTCAAATTCTTCGGATAATTAAGAAAAGTGTTTAATTGTAGCTGTTTTGCTTTAAATAGAGGGGTATTTTTCCTCCTAGAATTGTCATGTATGGCAGGATACTAGCCATAATTACAGTGGTATTTATCCAACCAAGATACAGCTATAAAAACATGCTCGCTAGAGCTTTGGAATGTGGTATTGGAGTTGGGGTGACACTCACCTTACTACCCTGTGGTACTCAGTGAAGACTGAGGGGTGACTCTGGGCTGACACTGTGAGGTTTGGGGAATGCAAGGCGAGAATAACACCAGTCTCCTTTGGGGAGCTGGATGATGGAAGTGCCCCAAAGCCACACGAATCACTGCTGAATGTGCATTGTGCCCTGGGGGTAAGGGTTGGGGGGCTGTGTTACAGGAAGGAGACTGAGTCAGAAGGATCAATGCTGGCTTTCCTGAGCCAGCTGAGCGCTGAAGGATGAGCAGCACCTAACCAGGCAGAGAAGAGGGGGGAAGTGGCCTGCAGAGCGAGCACAGCACAGTGTCTCCAAAGGAAAAGAACAAGGGCTGAAGGAGGCAGGGGCACAGAGGCTGCCCCAGGAGGTGGGGAGGGTCAGGCCTGGAGCCTCGGCGGGCCTGGCGACACTGTATCACGAGCCACAGAAGAACGTTTAGTGGACTACTGCTCTGGTTTGAGCTTTGGTAGGATTGCTCTTAGGAAACAGGAAGAGAAGATCTCTCAGCTGCCAGAGGGATGGAGGGAGGATGGGAGGTGGAGGAAGCCTCTGAGGGGTTTGT
>PVKA01005774.1:33256-79629 GCA_004027165.1 Ctenomys sociabilis
GGGGGGGGGGGGGGGAGCTGTTCCGGAGCCACGCCTCTGCTTGGGCCTCTAGCACACAAGTGCCTGCTAGGCAGGGAAGATGAAGAGGTGTCCCGGGTACACTTACCTTTATGTGCAATTTGGCTTTTGTTAATAAACTCAGTGTAGTGTGTCGACTGGATTCAGGCCCAAGTGGCACCAACCCCTTCAACTTCTCCAGGCACAAGCGAAGATGAGCCCGTCTACCAAAACAAGACCATGGCAGCTTGTGAGAATTTCAGAGGCCTAGAATCACCTCAAAGAGAGGAGCTTGCTGGGTGTGGTGGCTCACACCTGTAATCCCAGGACTTAGGAGGCTGAGGCAGGAGGATAACTGTGAGTTGGAGGCCAGCCTGGGTTACAAAGTAAGTTCAGGGCCAGCCTGAATTGCAAAGGAAGAGGAGCCCTGGAGGTATATAAAGTTGCCCAGTCCCAGCAATTGCAGATGCTACCAATGAACTTTTGCCACATAAACATAGTTGGAAGCCAGATGGCTCCGGTGAAAACCAGTGCAAAGTAAAATCCAGAGTTCTGAAGTTTGGTCTAATTGTAAACACAAGGGTTGAGCTAAGGAAATAATATCTAAGCTTGTATTAGGACATTTATTGAGTTTTTTCTGTTTCTGAGTTATACAGTAAGCCATAGAACATCCAAACCAGAAAATAATGACATGAAGGGGAGACATCTTTTAACTCATATTTTTCTTTGCAAGAGATCCTATCCAAACTCACTGTATTGCTACACCACTGCTGTACACAGTATTTATAGATGAGAATGACACTGTGTACAGTTAGCCAATGAGGCTTTGTTTATAACAGCAAAAAGAATAGGGTGTGGTGGCGCATGCCTGTGATCCCAGCACTCAGGTGGCTGAAGCAGGAGGACCACTGCGAGTTTGAGACCAGCCTGGGCTACAAACTGAGCTCAAGGGCAGCCTGAGCTGCATAGTGAGACTCTCTCAAAAAAGACAAAACAAAAAGACCAACTGGCTAAATACATTATGTTACTTCCACATGGCAGACTGTTACATGGCTGTGAAAAAAAAAAAGGGAATATACTCTATGCACTATTGGGAGAGGTCTCTGAGCAACATTGTTAAATGGCTTCCGCTGAAGCAATCATGGAAGAACAGTAGCCATGGCCCTCTGCTGTCCCAAGTCCATGGGCATCAACAAGGGCCACAAGGTGAGTAAGAATGTGAGCAAACCCAGGCACAGCCGCCTTCGTGGACGCCTCACCAAACACACCAAGTTCGGGGAGGACATGATCTGGGAGGTGTGCACCTTTGCACCCTAAGAGCCGCATACCATGGAGCTGCTCTGGGTCTCCAAGGACAAGCGCACCCTCAAGTTCATCAAGAAAAGGGTGGGGATGTACATCCGTGCTGGAGAAAGTGTGAGGAGCTGAGCAACGTGCTGCCCGCCATGCGAAACGCAGCTGCCAAGAAGGACTGAGCCCCTCTGGAATAAAGCTTTGTAGAAAGTTAAAAGAAAAAAACTGTTAGATGAAGAAGAGAAAGGTATCAAACCACGATTACAATGTGCTGCCTTTCAGTAACAATGGAAGATAGAGCTTCTATGTGTTTTCTTGTATGTACATCAATAAATCAGATTGGTTCATAAGAACCTAATTACAGTGGTTGGGAGGAGAGAAGCAGAAAATGATTAGATGAGGAAGAAAGGGAGAACTTTTGGTTTTTCAACTGTGTAAGCCACCTGCTATACAAAAATTGAATTTTTCTAAACAAGTGAAGAGTACCTCATTGGATGAGGAGGAAACCACAGCCACTCTCTCAAGAAAGAATCTTTCCTCACAAAGTGACCTTCGGAAACACGAGAATCCCTGCAGTTGTGGAGTTTATACTTCACTAAAACCTTGGTTTGGGCTTTATTTTAGGATATAGCAGGTTCCATGAATGTGAGAAACATCACATATTCAGTTTTTGCTTAAGCCCACCAGCCCTATAATGCCTTCACAAGCTGTTCCAGACCACAGTGACTGCTCCACTCTCCACTGTTCCACTTCTGCTATTCCCAGGGAAGCTCACTGTGCTCCCCGTCTTGTTTGCTATCTGTTACTGAACCATTCAGCTCAAACTCCTTCTAATGCTGGGGCAAGCACAGAGCCCCCAGCTCACACGTGCTGCACACGTTTCCTGAAAGACAGTGGCACCAGCTGGACCTGACCTGAAGCTCCCAGAGACAGAGTCTGTCTCTGGTACATCTCGTACCTTCAGCCCTGCTCAGCCTTGGGCTTTAGATAAATGTTCATTTCTATGTATGCACAGCTCCCCAGGCAGAGCTTCCTCAGATGGTATCCCCCACTGACTGGAAAAGAACATAAGGCCTACTGGTTTGTAAGGCCCTCTTCTTCCTTTAAAGAGTTTTACTATGTGAACAAAAGTTGGCAACATGGATCAAAATAAGAAAGCCTCATCGGGAAACTAGGACAGGCGGACAGGTATGAGGCTGGCCTAGGAAGTCAGCACTGCCCACCAAGGCTTGGGATGTCCCTCAGGTTAGAGCTAGTAAGTACTGGCTGCTCATCTTCCCAAGGCACCTGCCTAGCCCGGTTCAAGAGGAAATTGTCCTCTCAAGACCCTCCAAGGGCCTTTGAGCTTTGACAAGTTTCAGGAGTATGGCATTCATTCCTGAGCTGGAAAGACACAAAGGCACAAATGTTTCGCTGCTTTGTGAGACTCCCCCCACTCTGAAAACCCGTCCTGTGAGAGAGCCACAAGAAAAGACTCAACACAAACAGGTTGCTCCATGAGGGAAAAGGCAAATGGAGGAAGAAGCTATGTGTAAAATGCTCACTTTGGATAATGGTCTGCAAAATGACATGAAAATAGATCTTGACACTGGAGGCACAATGGGAAAGTATAACCAGTTGCTTAGACAGAAATGTAAGGGACATTCTCATATATATGCTCCCCAAGGCTGAAGGCTAATTTTCAAATTAGGGGAAAATTTACAAATTAAAATTACATTTAGACACTTTGAGCCTCTTCCTTTGCATATGACTCAGAGCTAACAAGGACTAACCTTATTAGTCCTTTTGTGATGTGGGTTTATATATAGATATGAGTGTTTACATTTTTAGGAAGTTTGTCTACTGATAAGAATATTAAAAAGTCATGTTTTGATGCACTGTCATTTCTAGTTAGACAAAGTCTTTCCCAGAGGCAAGTTTTTGCTGGGTGTGATGGTGTACGCCTACAATCCCAGCACTTGGGAGGTTGAAACAGGAGGGTTTCAAGTTACAAACTCAAGACCAGCCTGGGCTACAAAGTGAGCTCAAGACTTGCCTGAACTGCACAGCAAGAGCTTGTGTCAAAAAGACAAAACAAACAACCTCCTTCCCCAAAAGAGCAAATTTTCAATACTCCCAGTGTGAAATTAGGAGTGCACCTTTTAACTAATTCAAAGGGTATTATTTGTTCTACAAAACTAAGGCCAGCTTTTTCCTGACTTTCCAGAGGCTCGAAGTCTACTTCCGTCTCTGTCAGTGTCCACCTGGAGCTTCCCCAGTGCCTGGGTGCTCTGGTCTGTGGGCTCCCACACCACCACCTACAGACACACCCCAGCTGGGGTGAGGAGGAAGCAGGTTAAGTTGGCTCAGCGCCAACCAAGCGTAATGAGACTCAACCCCTGCACTGGATACAAAAGCAACAGGTGCTCTGTCACAACTTCCACTGAGAATCTTCCACCTTGGCTCTGTCCGTCTGCCTCTCTCTCCTGGAATCTGCACTCTTCTGGTCAGCCCTGAACACCCATAGAGCTCCTAGGTTCAAAACAAGCAGTAGGAAGCCGGCCGTGGTGGCGCATGCCTGTAATCCCAGCACTCGGGAGGCTGAAGCGGGAGGATTGTTGTGAGTTCGAGACCAGCCTGAGCTACAAAGTGAGCTTAAGGCCAGCCTGAACTGCATAGTGAGACCCTGTCTCAAAAAGACAAACAAAAAAAAAAAAAAAAAAACAAGCAGTAGGGCCAGGGAGATGGCTCACTAGAATACGCGCTTCCCTGGCACGCACAAGGGACTGAGTTCAATCTCTGGTTCCGCCCCTTCAAAAAAAAACACAAAAAGAAAACAAACAGTAGATGAGCCTGCCTCATCTCTCCCTTGTTAGCCCCAGTTCCATTCTGACTCCTCTTAGGGAAGCAGCAGGGCTTTTGCCAAATATTCTCAAAGGAGGCCACAGGGTACCTCACTCTGTCCTCTGGATCCCCTCCATCACACCTTCCTGGAGCTGGCCTCTTCCTGAGCAGGAGCCGCCTTCCAGCTTCCGGCCTAGCAGGAAGTGGCTGTGCCCAGTGCTACTTCGTGCTGGTCTGTACTGCTTTGTTCTAATTTATGAGCTTTGACAAACTTCACCCACTGGCTCTTCAGAAAGATGGCTTTCATTGACATGTAGTAGAGAAAGGAAACTAATCTCTCTCTCATTTTTTTTTCTGGGGATTGAACTCAGCCCCTTGTGCTTGTCAGGAGAGCTCTTATTCTACTGAGCCATCTCCCTGGCCCCAGGAAACTAATCTCTTACCTGAACTATAATTAGCAGGACTCCCAGTCAAGGGTGACCTATACCTAGTGATAATTCATTCCAAACTGTATATTCTCTTCAGTAATTTTTTTTTAAAGGATCCCACACTTTATTTACTTTATTTCTATTTTAAATATTCTGAATCTATCCATCACTGTATAACCCTACACTAGCATAGTGATGAAGAGTAAAGGTGTGGGATCCTGGCTCTGCCACTTACTCCTGGGGACCTTGAGCAAACTGCTTTGCTCTGTGATGCATCAGTTTCCTGAAAGAGGAAGGCATCTGCCCGAGAGGGCCACTGTGCATAGAGATGGAGACAAGTCACAGAAGCCCCTGGCCTCCCTATGTAGGATCTGTTCATTCCTAGCTTCCTCTGCACAAACATAACCATGGTGCGCACACCCAGCTAATTACAACACTATAATATTCCCTTAAAAATCAACAGGGAGGGGCCAGGGTAATAGCTCAGCAGTCTAAGTGCCTGTTTGGCAAGCACAGGACCTCGACCCCAGGTACCAAACGTCATGCTGGCCCCATGCCATGCTAGCCACTGAAACCGGGGATGGGTTGCACTGTAATCCCAGAGCTGGGGAGGCTGACACAGGAGGATCACTACAAATCTGAGCAGCATAGCAAGACCCTGTACCAAATAAATAAGCAAACAAATAAATCTTTTTTAAAAAGTTCAACAGGGAACATAAAAGTGTCTCCCTAGACAGATAAGACACTACCTGCTCAAATCCAACCCACTGACCTGTTACTTAATAAAAACTGACATCTTGGGCAGGCCAGACAGCTCAGGGGACTAAAGTGTCTGCTTAGGCAGAGCACAGCAGCTGGGGATCCATCTCTGTTGTGTCATGGAGGCCCTGCCCCTAGGACATGCTGAGATGGAGTTTGCCGATAATCCCAGCACTTGGGAGACTGAAAACAGGAGAATCATTACAAATCGGAGCTGTGTAATACCACCCTATAGACCCTATACAAAATACATTTTAAAAAAACTCATAAAAACTGACATCTTTTGTCATTTATACATTTAATGGAAATTAGACTTTTTCTATGTTAGTGTAGATAGTGCTTATGCTAAAGATACTATTTCTTTATGTTAATGAATGCAAAAGGAAGACTGCACGCTCGCTCACGTGCGGCAGCAATGGTAGAAACAATCTCAGGGTCAGGAGGGAAGCACAGGCCTGCCTCCCACATCTCCAGGAGCGAGGTTCTCAGGGGTCTGGGCCCCTCCTATGCCTCTACTGCAGTGGCCAGAGAGAAGTGAAAAGAGGAGCTAATGGGAAGGGGAGGACAAGCAGAAAACTTAAAATCTCACACAGCAACAGGAAAATATATCATGATTAGTAGCAATCTTAAAACAACTTGGGAAGGCTTTGTGGGAAGAAAACTATAAAATGCTGCTAAAAGACAAAAGAAAATCTGAGCAAACGGAAAATGGCACATTCCTGGATATGAATCCTCAAAGTAAAAATGTCAACGTTCCCAAAGATTGTCCACAAATTTACCATAATTCCAAGAAAGCAAAATCCCAACCGTACTCTTTTTAATGCTAGGAAATTAGTCTAGACTTCTTCTAGAAGAATAAATGCTCAAAATGCTGCCAACATTTTTGGAAAAGAAGGATAATGAAGAGGAATGCACTGTAGCAGATATGAAATTGTATTATGAAGCTTCACTAATTAAAAACAGTATGAATCCTAATACAGTATAGAGAGACAAGTCAAGCGAAAAGAATAACATTCTCAGAAACAGACCTAAGAATAGACATGAATTTAACACATAATTGAGATAATACTGTAAATCCTTGTGGGGGGAAAACTGTTGTTCATGAAAAGGCAAAGGAGTTCAGAGGTCAACACCCCCCAAAATTCCAAGCTAATAGATTAAAGATGTAAATAGACAACATATTCACACGCCACATGGTTCAGTTATCTGCCTCAACTCTTGCTAGCCAGAAAGGACAGAAATGCAGTTCTTAGCATTCTTAGGCAGCCAGACTCAGGCTTCCATGCGGTTCTCTCAGATTGGTAGATTTGTAAATCGGGGAAGAGATTCAACAAGAATAACACTCCAGACAGGCTGTGCTGGATGCAGACAGCAGGAATGTGCCTTTCCCTCAAAGGTTCTCCCTGACGGGGGTACAGCCCAGACTGAGAGTGGTGTGGGCTGAGGTGTGAGTGCGCATGCGCAGGCCTCTGGGGGCAGCACCCTTAAGGGCAACTACTTATCTTTCCCGGAAGGTGTAACTGAAATTACTGTCTCCCTTGCAAACTCTTACAGCAAAGGGGATGGGAGAGAAGAATTATAAAGGTGGCAGCCAGTAAAGAAGGTAGATGAGAAACTATGTTCACAGGGGTAGATATGCTGAAGCATATACTTGGTTATTTCATTCACCTACTCATATTGTTATGGCTTGTGTCTAGTTGTCCCCCCCAAAGCCTCCTGCAGTCATAGGTGGCTTCTGGAGTTTGTGATGGATTCTTGATCCAATGCTGGGACTGCAGGTCTCAGTGCTCCACCTTGGCCCTGGCTGGGTAATCTGCATTACGCTGGAAGGGAAAGAGGTTCCCTAGTGAGGGAGCTGCTGCCCCTCCCTTTGCTCTCTGCTCTTTGCCCTGCCTTGAACAGCTGCTCTGGGCCACGTGCCATTCTGCCTTGGAGGCAGGTGAGTGTGGACTAAAACCTCTGCTAAGCCTCTGCTAACTGTGAGCTAAATAAACCTTTCTTCCTTAATTTTGGATGTTGGGTATTTTGTCCCAGCAAGGAGAAAAGAGTAACTAAGACATTATTGTTTCTCAAAGAATGGCTATGTGTAGAGGCCCGGGAGATGGCTCAGCAGAATAAGCACTTCTCTGGCAAGTGCAAGGGCTGGTTCAGCAAAGAAAAAAAAAAGAACGGCTATGTGTCATTCATCTATGTAATGCTGAACAAGACTTAAAATTCAGTCAGCGATCAAACATGTAAATGAATTACTGTGAAATAATTTACCTGGGCTGGCCAAATAGCTCAGTGGATTAAAGCGCCCGCAAGCAGGCACAGGGGCTGGGGTTCGATCCCCAGGCCAGCAATGCCAGCCCTGCCCTCAGGGTGTGCTGAGATGGTGAATGAGATGGCATGGTGGCATGTGCCTATAATCCCAGCACTTGGGAGGCTGTAAACAGGAGGATCACTATGAGTCTGATCTAGTAGTGAGACCCTGAACACCCTATAGACTCTTCCCTAAAATAAAAATAATAATAATAACAATTTACCTGAGCTACCTTCAAACCATGACAAATATTAGCTTCCATCTAAAGTTTCAGAATGGGTTCATATTTTCCTCTCCCAAATATGTTCCTTCTCTTCCCTTATCCACACACCTCTTGTTTAAGTTCCCTTCAGAGCTTTTGAAGCTTTCACAGCCTATCATAACCTTCTCTGCTTTCCAAATATATCCTATTCCTTTATTCCTTTGTGCATACCCTGAACTCCTATGTAACTCTACGTAACTCCTGTTACTTTCATTGCCAGATTATGGAAGAAAGCAAGCCTTCCATTTCTTGTTAACCCACTGGCGCCTACAAATAATAATGTATCAGTAGATACTTCCTTAAGAGTAGAATCCAGCGTCTTTAGTAATTCAGATCTTTGCCTTTGAGTAAAGCCCTGTTTAACATAACCTTACTGAATGCTAGTTTTCATTAAAATTGATTATAGGATTATCAACCAAAAAAGAAAGAGAAATCTATTTAACTTGGAGGTTTCACTGTTTTGTCTCCTGCCGTGGTGTGGACAGATGTAGCCAATGAGATACCATTGTAAATTCTACTGGATAACTAGCGGCTGAATGAAAACAGTTTTAGAAATAGGTATGTATAAGCTGCACAGGAAGGAATAGGGTATACAGCAACAAGAAACAAGTCTTTCTAGGGAATTAAAAACAATTAACTTCCTAAAAATGATTAGGGGTGACAATAGATTTAGGGTTAAGAACTGTTTACCAGTTTAAGCAACAACAACAAAATCCAAGTGAAGACTATAAGTCTTGCTTCATAGGGGATAAAGTACATTTCTCTCTTCTCTAAAGGATCCTTTGGTGGGTGGAGGAGATGCGTTGATAAACAACTACCCGAATGTATCATTATTACTAACTTATGTTGAGCCCTGCAAGGGTTTGAAGGTTCATACAAGTGTATGGATAAATCTTTGTAGAAAATACAAAGTAATATACCTGGTGAATAATGCATAAATAATAATCTGTGGTAGCTACAATTTGAAGATATAAGATCATTTCTTTGTTAAAGTATTAAATATATAACTATATTTCATTAACACTTACCTTCCAGAGCTAATTTTTAAATCTGAAATACGTATTATAATTAGTGCTCGCTAGTCCTATCCCATCCTACAAAAAATGAGGGAATACCAGGGGCTCCAGGTAGGGGACTGGATGCTGATTGGATAACGAGCATATACCTCTTTTCTAAGTGACTCCCAGGGCAAGCTTTATCTGCCCAAGAAGTATGGCACAGGAAAGAGAAATTCTTGTGGAATACATCTCCTGTATAACCTTAGTCTGGGCTGGAACTGCAAACTGACTCTGTATTTCTCCTCTGTAATAACCAGGCTGCACCCTTAGCCCATGTAGCAACAGACGTGGATTTGTTACAACATTCTAGACTGAAATCTGAATGTGGTCAAGGGAGCCCAGAAGCAGAAAGGGTGGTGTAACACACACCGCAAGCAAGGCCCTGTGCAGAAGCCAGGCCTTGGCCCTTCTGATGTAAGGGACATAGTTATCTGAAAAGTTGAAATCAAAGGGGGGAAAATCAACAAACAAACAAAAAACTATAATTGACCTATGAACATTCTGCCAGAAGAGACCCGACTCTTGTGTTAAGACCAGATGTCACTAAAATCCTGTTTGGCCAAATGGAAATAACAGATCAGGCTGCTGGGTCTTCCCCATAGAGCACAAATTTTTTGTCATATGGTCAGAAGACTTTGGCTGAGGTAATCTCTCTACACCAGCTGTCTAATTCCAGCAAGGCCTGCATATGTACCATTCCAGAAAAATGGGTGCCTACTATTAAAGGAGATGCCAGAGCCTTCTTTTGAAAGAGTTCATTCTAGCACCTGACTCCTGACCTATTGGCTGCAGTGTGCACATATTCACTCAGTCTCCATTTGCTGGGGGGTTTACTGAAAAGCATCTAAACCAGAGCGATCCCCAGCTATGAGAAAGAAGTAGCAGAATTATCATGAATAGGAGGGCACATCAAAAAGGGCACAGAGCAAAAAAGCTGAAGATTCCCTACATTCTAACAATCATCAGTTAATGACCATGAGAGACCAACAGCAATCTAAAAATATATAAACTCAGACATACCTTTTTAAGATGTGCAAGAGCTATGTGGAAACACTTGAAACTGCTTAGAGGCAAAAAGAGGTCTGAAAGCAGAGATAGATGTTTGCAAATGGCAGGGGACTAAGAGATGGAGGAAGGGAGAGACAAAGAATTCAGATGTGTTCTGAGCATGTCCCAAGTCCCCACAATGAATGCGGTCAACACGCACTAGAAACATGTTCTATTATGAATAAATTTTTAAAAAGAAAAGAGGTCTAAATAAGTTAAGTCACACACGATATCCTGAATGATAATACTTTCACATAATCCTTTATATTACAGACTATTTTAAAAGTAAAAAATAAAAAAAAATAATAAAGTGGGAAACTGGGCAAAGGTTATTTTTCCCCCCAAAGGTTATTTTTTAACAGACAACATACACACATACACATACATTCAACAATTGTTCAACTATACTAGAAATATAAGAAATGCAAATTAAAACAAATTGCCTATGTATTTTTACTGTTTGCTTATCAGATTCACAAAGCTCTGAAGTTATATAACAACTTGTGAAGGTATAAGGAAAATATTGACTGTAACCCGCTTGGTGGGGAATCTAGTAATCAACACCAAAGCCCATCAACTCCTACATGCCCTTAATTCCACAGCTATAAACTTACCCTACAGAAATAAGAATATTGGTACAACTTTATCTACAAGGTAGTTTAAGGAAACATTGTTTATATTAGCAAAATACTAACAAGGACCTAAAATAGGAAATGGGTTATACAAATAATGATATACAGGGGCTGGGGAGATGGCTCAGTAGAATAAGAGCTTGCCTGGCAAGCACAAGGGCCTGAGTTCAATCCCCAGTTCTGAAAAAAAAAACCAACCAAACAACCAAACAAACAAAAAAAACCGTAATGAAATATCCATACACTACAATATTGGTCATTCACTAAAAGTGATATACTGCCAGAAGTGGAAATTGAATAACATCTGAAAATGTTCACAACATAAATTGAAAAGAAGCAAGCTAGAAATAATTCAATATTATTTGATCCACTGGCTTAAAAAATATACAAAGATATCAGTGGACATAAAATAAACATTAGCAGTTGTCACCCTAGTAGAGCCTCTTTTTTTTTTTTTTTTTGAGATTGTGGAAAAAACTTTATTGGATAGAAAAGCTTCTGTTGGAGAAGGACGGAAGGGGGCCCGAGTGGGCTGCCCAGGAAGCTGCCTCTTTCTGGGTATTTTTATAGGGCAAAACCATGTGGGACTAAGGTAGAGAAGGGGTCTTGCATAGGTGGATGTGGGGTGGGACAAAACTATAGTCAACCAATGGGATTCTAGTAGGGCCTCTTACAGGTCACTTTTACATTCTTCGTGCTTTTCTGAATTTTCTAGACCAAACTGTATTTTAGAATAACTTTTCCAAAAACAATTAGACAAATTTCAAAGTTCTATTGGTTTTCTCTGACTTTCAAAATTATGCCTGACTTAACTGTTTAGTGTGATTTTTCTATATTTCTCAAATTTTTACAAGATTGGCTTAATTTTTAAAAAATAAAAAAAAGGATAAACCAACAGCGTTCCCTTAGGAAGCCAACCTCTGCACATTAGTTAAACTGCAGAGAAATCCAGGCCGCGGACCATCAGCCGGGCTCCCTCTGGAGCGAGACTGGATTCTGCTTCGTGGCAGGGAGCTGGCATTTCCCAGGCTCTGCCCTTCCAGCACCTATATATGGCATAGGTGTTCAACAAACGCCAAGACTGCTGAGTGGAATATGCCACCACCTCCGTTCTGGATGTCTCTCATCTTCCCTCCCGTGCCCTACTATTTAAAAGTGTCAGTGTTAAGCACAGCACTGTCATAGTGGAGTTCTGATAACCTAGAGTTAACATAATTATTTAGAATCTCTAAAGTGCCGTAGAAAAGATATCTGTCTAAAAAACGCGAACCAGAGTATAATCAACTCTGAAACATCAAAGAGAAAAAAAAGTTTCCTCTTTTGGAAGTTCTTGTCCTAAGTGGCTTTCGTTTGGCTTTGCTTATTTGTTTGCTTTGAGAGCCCTGGTGATCTTTTCACATATTGTTTTGAAGTTTGAAAAGCTGCTAAAGTATATTAACATTCAGCAGAGTGGGATTCTTTATAGGATTCTACTAGGAAAGCTGTGGAGACTACAAGAGCTGTTTATCTGACCTCAAAGGTTTTTAAGCATCTGCCCTGGCCTGAGAGAAAACCTGGACAGCTTAGCCTCCTCCCCAGGACTGCAGCAACAGTGCTTGATTAAATTAAATAAATTGAGTTCTTACTTCTTTCTTTTCTCTTCATATGTTCCAGCCCAGAGAAGGAATTATTAAGACCTTATAAGACCAAATTCCAAAAAATAAGGAAAAGAAGGAAAGTAGAAAACAAACCCTTTAGTAAGCAGTAGTTGGCTGGTCATATGGAAGCAATTTAAATTATAAGCAGCAAGTCCAGTGGAGATGTCATACCCAGTTTCTAGAACTGTTGCCTCCACAGCGTCCTGTATATATTTCAGTCTTAGCACTTAGTGTATTAACTGCAACAATCCCTCCCATTAGATAAACCACACGTTTCTGTGGGCTGGGGACCTGACCAGCAGGAACTTACTTAATATCCAGTATGCAGCACAAGCTCTTGGGCCACACTAGACAGAAAATAAATATCACTGCCAGGCATGGTGGCGCATGCTTGAGATCCTAGCGCTTGGAAGGCTGAGGCACCAGGATTGCTGTGAGTTCAAGGTCAGCCCCAGCTATATGGTGAGTTCAAGGCCAGCCTGAACTAAAAGCAAGACACCATATCAAGAAAAGAAAAAAAAAAAAAGAAAAACAATTCACTCCCAAGGTGCTAAAATAAATAACACAATGATATTATGTAGTATTCTTGCAGAGGTAAAAGATACAAAACTGCTACCTGAAGGGATGGTATTTAAATAATAACACAAATAAATACCCAAGTGTGAGCTTGGAGGGGAGGACTAGAAAGCTTCTTGGCAGAAATAGGTCCAGTTTACTGCAAAGCTGGCAGAGGGGAGAGGGCTAATGATGAGAACGAGAAGCCTCAGTTTGTAGTTCATGGAATGTAAATTCCTAAAGCACAAAGAAGGCTCTGAATTAAAATATGGCATTATGGCTTAGATCTAAAGTGTTCCCCCCAAAAATCTCATATTCAAAGACGGGTCTTGTCAGATAGGGCCTGGTTGGGGTTTTGGGGGGGGTGGGTAGGTCACTGGTGGCTTGGAAGGATGTACTCTTGGCTTGACTCCACCCTTCTCTTCCTGTTTCTGGCCACCATGACACGAGCAGTTTTCCCTACCAGGTCTTTTATCACATTGTTCTGCCCTGAAGTCTTCCAAACAGAGACTGAATCCAGTGATGCTGTGAGCTAAAGGAAACTGATCCTTTAAATTGTGGTTTCCAGGTTATTTTGTCCCAGCAGCGGGAAAGTAGCTAATCCAGACTTAGGTACTGAGAGTGGGGTCATTGCTGTGAATGTATTCTAATCATGTTGTTCAGAAGCATTGGAACTTGTTTGTCAATTTGGAAAAGTTTGGGGAGGCAGGCTACAGAATCCCTACATTGCTGTACTCAGAAGACAAAAATGTAATGCAAATGTGGACAATAAAGTCCAGGCTCAACAGGTTTCAGGTAGGAATTGAATCAGAGGCTGTGTATGTTTCCTTCTGGTGAATTGTCTAAGTGTTACCCATGTCCTCAGACTTAGTGTCTGAATGAATTTAAAAATGGTAAGCTAATTAATCTGGTGGACAAAGTTTCGGCCAATATTCAAATTGTGGTGTGAGTACTGCTGGGTTTTAGCTGGATTTATAATAGAATGAGGAGCAAAAAACGGAACTGAAAGATGTGGGAAATCTTGCTGGTGGCCACAAAAGCCGCACCTGTAATGTTGGAGCCAAGAAGAGTATCACACCTGAAAAGATTAGCATTAAAAAACCCCAAATAGGCCGGGCGTGGTGGCGCATGCCTGTAATCCCAGCACTCGGGAGGCTGAGGCAGGAGGATTATTGTGAGTTTGAGACCAGCCTGAGCTACAGAGTGAGCTCGACGCCAGCCTGAACTGCATAGTGAGACCCTGTCTCAAAAAAGACAAAAACAAACAAATACTTTGCATCGGAGCAATAGGAAAGATGGCTTGAAGGCATCTCTGGAATTAGAAAGACATCACCCATTAATAGGCTCAAAGATGCAAGAAAAAGTTTTTAAAAATGTATCCCTTTCAGTTGAAAAGGCAGTCCCAGGGAACCCTGCCTAACAAGAGATGCCCAGGGAATTGGTTCCTAGTTCATCACCATTAGCCACGCAGCAGTCAGAGGCCACTGTAACCAGGAACCGAGGAGGCCTGGCTACCACTCAGATTGGCAGCAGACCTTGGTCTGCTTCCTTTCAAAGGAAGGCCTGAGAAGCCAGGCGACGCGCTCCTGATAGGGAGGCGTATTAAGCTGTGAACGCAAAGCCAAAGGTGCAGTGAAGACCCTAGGAAGCTGGAGATGCCAGAAACATGGATCATCTGCTGAGGAAAGCCACAGGCAGTGAGCACAGTCAGTCCTAGAGAGGCTATGTGGCCTGTGGGGCTGCCCAGGCCCCTTGGAGTTCACATCGTCACAGCTGGCCCCAGGTACTAGACATGGAACTAGAGGACTTATTGTTGCCCTGCTTGCTTTCAGTCTTGTTTTGGTCCCCCATTCTTTTCCGTCCCTCTTTTCTGTTTCGCAACAGGAATGTTTACCCTCTGCCTTTATATGAAATACTTAACTTTTTTTTCAAACTCACAGCTAAGTTTGCCTTCAGTCTCAGAGGAGATTTTGGATCACGGGTGAAACTATTGACTTTAGTGACTCTTAAAGATATGAGCTAAATGCATTTTACATAATGACATAGTCGTGAACCCTTTGAAGCCAGAGGCAGAACATTATGGGTTAGCTTTCCCCAAAAGCCTCATGTTCAGAAGTAGGGCCTGGATGGCGGGGCGAGGCTGCAGAGAGGGTGATGTGAAGCGTGTATTCCTGGCTCCCCCTGCTCTCAGCTTTCTGGCCATCCTGGTGCAAGCAGCATCCCTAACCATACCTTTCACCACACGTTCCTGCCCTTGACCCTGTCAACTATGTACTACACATGCTGAAACTGAGCCAACATAAATCTTGCCTCCTTTAAACTGCAGGTGCCAGGTATTTCGCCCTAGTGACGGGAAAGTGGCTGACATGCATGGTCAGTATCAATCCCAGAGAGAAGACCTGGGAGAAGCACACGTGCAGCGAGGCACACTTCGCGGCACACGCACTGGATTCCACAGTGGAAAACCAAACACCTGCCTTCTTCCAAGGTCCTATCTGCATGGTGAGGCTTGACCTGCTCCTTCCCCAGCAAACCATAAAGATCACTCAGGCACTGACTTTCAGAATCAGGCTTTTTTCAAAGATGGTTTGCAGGATACTACCACATGTATTTACAGAGCCATCACTGTACATTGTATCTCCTTGCTCACTGTGGGCACCGAGACAGCCATCCAGTTTGGATGGGAAACCTGTGATTTCAAGGTGATGGGTGCTCAGAGGCCAGAATGTGGCCCGTTCGCTGATTCTCAACCTTGGCTGCACATGAGAAGCACCCGGGGTGCTTCAAAAAGGAGTACAGGGGCTGGGGAGATGGCTCAGTGGAATAAATGCTTCCCTGGCAAGCTCAAAGACCTGAGTTCAATCCCTGGTTCTGAAAAAAAAAAAAAAGGAGTGCAGAGTCTCAGTACAAACCAGTTATAGCAGAATTACAAAGGGTAAGATCTATGTATTCTAAGCCTCAAAAGAATTATCATTAATTGTTTTCCAGCATAGTAAAAGCAACCTTTTCTTTCTTTTTTTTTTAAGTTTTTGCTAGGGATAGAAACTTTGCTCTCAAGGATTTCATGAAGAGGCAGTGGCTTTGGTTATAGAAGACTGGCAAAAATGTTCAGAATTATTAAAGGTGGGTAATGCATACAGGGTATTTGACTCGTTATTCACTGTATTTTTATATATTTGAAATTTTCCAAAATAATCTTATGGAATCAGCAGAAATATACATCCATTCTCACATCTCCAAAATATACCCATCTAAGGGCATGATGTATTTAACATACAATATTTTTTGAAAATATATAGAAGGGCTAAGTTTGGTCCCTGGTACCAAAAAATCAAAATCAAAATATATGGAAATAAAAAATTTGCAGGCAATTCTAATGCACATAGTTCCCCTAGAAAACACTAGGTCACATCACTGAAGGAGAGGCAACTTGATCTGGAAAAGAAAGCTTTAAATAAGCAACAAGAGGAAATCAGGTAGAAGTGATTCAAGTCCATCTTGTGGCCAGAGGGAGCGGGCCTCCTCCCGCTGGCCACCATCTCCTGTTTCTGCCGCGCACACTTTTGCCCGAATTTTGAGCCTCCTCATTCACAGGTAAACTGTAAGTAGGTATTTGAGTGTGCACATTACTCATGTGTGTGTGTGTGTGTGTGTGTGTGTATGACTTAAATGTCACCACTGCATGCAATCAGCAGCGAGTAATTCTTTAAAGACATCATTCGTGGTGACATTTCCTATCATCTAACATTCTTTAGCTGTGGAATGGTTTTTTTTTTTTTTTTTTTTGTCTTTTTGAGACAGGGTCTCACTATGCAGTTCAGGCTGGCCTTAAGCTCACTTTGTAGCTCAGGCTGGTCTCAAACTCACAACAATCCTCCTGCCTCAGCCTCCTGAGTGCTGGAATTACAGGCATGCGCCACCACACATAAAAGCACAAGTGGGATGGGGGCGCGGAGTGGAGGTTTGGTTTTCAGGATTGGGAAATTCTTCCTCCACATAAGGGATTTATGGGCTATTCTGCTTAAGAAGACCCTGATGAAGTACTGATAACTGAACCCAGGACCTTACACAAGGCAAGGCAAAAGCTCTAGCACTGAGTTTTAACCTCAGCCCTTCCTAAAAATTTTATTCTGAGACTGGGTCTAAGTTGTTGAGGCTGGCCTTGAACATCCTGCTCCAGCCTCCCCCGTAGCTGGGATTTCGGTATGTGCCTTATGCTGGTCTGAGCATATGGTGCTACCAGTGGAAAGAATGAATAAAGCAACCAAAAGCTTAATGAATTGAAAATGCATCACAATACCCCATAATTAATCTCCAAAACTCCCAACTCACCTATTCTTCTCCATTTCATTATGAGTTGATCTGAAAGTAAGAACAGTAAGAAAACAAGGTTATTCTCATGTTAGAGGACTATTTCAACACTAATACAATGTTTTAACTTCTCTCTCTCCAAAGGTAATAGGACAGAAGGCAAAGAAAGGGGAAAAAAATTCACTGGGCTCTATTAACGAAATTAATCTACTTGAAAACTAGATAAATGCAAATATCTAAAATTGAGTTCAAGGAGCAGTGACACATGGAGAGGCACGCATTCCCTAGTGGAAAAGCAATTGCTTTGTAAAAGGAAATAAAAGAAAACAGCTGCCCAGTGCAATGTGAACTTGAGTTATGTAATGCCACAAAGCTTTCTTTACAATAAGGGTAAAACAGTGAAGGTGGTACCTATGCAATCCCGCCTCTGCAGTTTTTCTTTTCTAGAGTAACATACACTAAAATTTTGTTTCATTTTTTGATTATAGGACACTAATTTAAGTGGCAGAATAACCCTCTTTTTCAATCTTCCAACTCCCTGAATTAGCTATGTTGTCACAAATCCTGAAAGACACTATTACTAAGTAGCAACCAAATAATTTTAGGAAGAGTTTTTCAACATAAAAACAGTAGGCATGCCACTGACTGGTATCACAAATGAAATAATATATATTTTTTTACCATCCTGTCCTGGGTTGACCCTTCTATAAAGTGGGAATAAACATGATTGCCAATAACCTACTGAACAAGTGTGGATCAGTGAGTAAGGTAGCAACTGTAGACGTGATTAGAGAGCTCTGGAGAAGGGTGTGGTAGGTGAAATTATATCATTACTGTGTTTATAGCTGACCTTGAAAATAAGGTCTGGCCTAAGACTTCAGAGACAGGTTGTCACAACGTCCCAAGTCAGTCAGTGCACCCCCTTCCTCACATACCTCCTCCCTAACCAGTCATGGGCATGAGGAATCTTACAGTCCTATACAAGAGCTGAACCTTGACCTTTCCTGTGGGAATTCTCTGTCATGGATCCAGCTAAGGAGTTTACCCCCTGGTTCGGGTCGTGAATTCGGTGGGGACGTAGTCGGCCGAGACAACTTCTCACAGCAGGCAAGGAGGAACACTGCCTCCAGCATGCGCAGCCTACTCCTGTCGGGGCAGCATCACCAGGCTCACTCATACCACAGGTGGGGGTGGGGGGCGGGGACGGGCGACGGGAGCATGTGGTTGTGTGTGGGCCCAAGTTTGTCTTATAATGGGAAATTTCTAGCCCAGCACTAAAACTTCTCTTCTACTGGGCCTTCGGAAGAATAGTTTTTATTCATGAGGCAAAACAAATGAAAAAAATGATAATATATTCACTTGTAGAGTATTAATTTTCTAGATAAATGCTATGTGCACCTCGAAATGGGTGAATTTAAAGGACTTTTACTGATTTGCTTGGTTCTCCCTCATCCTTCTTTAGTCACATTGTTCTTCAGGTTTACTTCCTTCAGTGCCCAGCAGAGTACCATAGTTAACAGGAATCTGCTTGTGCTGTAAACCTTTGGCTTTACATCACGTGGCATTTTACTTTTAACTGGTAATAAGTTCAAAGTCTAACAGATTTTTAAATGGATGAAAATATACAACATCTGGTCAATATTTCCCTGTTTAAGTGCAGACTAGGACCATCTTTAGTAGGTAGAGGAGGGAAAGGTCAGTACACTGGCACACAGGGTACCTCACTAAAAATTACTAGATTCTTTGAACAGAGGGACAGGTATATATTAAATTCTGAATCCTTAAAATAATCTTTATAACACATTTCATAGGAAACCTACTCTTTCTAAACTTTGGAATTTCAAGGGCCGGCCAAATAGCTCAATGGACTAAAGTGCCTGCAAGCAGGTACAGGGGACAGGAGTTCAATCCCTGGGCCTGCAGAGCCGCCCCTGCCCCTGGGGCATGCTGAGACAGCAATTGAGACTGGGCGTGGAGGCATACATGCCTGTAATCCCAGTTCTTGGGAGGCTGTAAACAGGCGGAGGATCACTACAAATCCAGTCTAGTAGTGAGATCCTGAACACCTTGTAGACCCTTCCCTAAAATATAAAATTAAAAAAAAAACTTTGGAATTTCAGAAACTGGTTTTGATTTCTTACCAGTGTTAAGCACATGGTGATTTTTAAAGGGGTACATCTACCTAATGCTACTAACATGTGTTTGGTTGGATAAAATAAGAGTTCATCATTAATAAGAGGCTGGCCTTTCAAATACGATTGGGTCACAGAATCCTGCCACCTCTGTTTATTGGTAAGTATCTATATTTTTTATTACAGTATTATAAGAATATATTGATATTAAAATGATTTTCCACATGATTATTAAAGATTTGGTAACTCTGGAATCATAGATAAAGTACAAATTTTGCTACTTAAAAATATATTCTATGGCACATGCTTGTAATCCCAGCACTCGGGAGGCTGAGGCAGGAGGATCTTTGAGAGTCTGAGACCAGCTTGGGCTACAAAGTGAGCTCTAGGCCAGTTTGGACTACATAGTGTAGTGAAACCCTATCTCAAAAAAAGACAATAAACAAGCAAATAAATAAATATTTTGATAAAGATAACTAAGTCAAACTATATGGTATCTAAGAAATGGGAAAAGTTCTTGGCTCAGAACTTCCTGTGAGGTCAGCTATATAGACACAGTCTTATAAAAGAACTTAGTAGCAAGTCCTGAACTTCCTCATGAGTGCCAAAGCCTACTTACTAATGTAACAAAACATTAGAAGAGGCTGGGGAGATGGCTCAGTAGAATAAGCGTTTCCCTGGCAAATGCAAGGGCCTGAGTGCAATCCTGGTTCCACCAAAAAAAAAAAAACCAAAACGAAACCAAAACCAAATCCAAAACATTAGAGGTGAACGTAATGGTGCCTGCCTGGAGCCCCAGCTATGTGTGAGGCTAAACTAGAAGGTCGTTTAAGCCCAGAGGTTTGAAGCCAACAGGGGCCACGCGGTAAGACCTCATCGCTTTTTTTTTTGTGGAACCAAGAATTGAACTCAGGTCCTGTGTTTCCAGGGAAGCGCTTATTCCACTGAGCCATCTCTCTGGCCCCCTCATCACTTAAAGAAATAAAAATAAAACACAAAGCTCTAAATTTCAGTTCTAAATAATTAGTAACTGATTCAAAAAATTAGTAAGAACAAAAATAAGTTCCCAGTAGTTCTTTGGATGATTTCAAACAATCAATATTCAGTTTCGTTTGTTCTTGTTGAGTTTTTTTTTTCTTTTTCATAAGCAGCTGTTAAACAAACTGCATTTCAGTTCCCAAGAGATTTAATATAATGGCTAAGTTTTTTTTTTTTTTTTTTTTTTTTGTACAAAGAAAAGTACTCCCTCAGACTCTGTAAGAAAAGAGCACAGCATTTCAGCCCACATGAACAGGAATCAACTGCTATCCAAGAGTTCTACAAACCAGCAGCAACCTTTCTCCTATCCCTCATTCCGTTCAAAATTCTGATCACATGTGACCTTCAAGCACAGCGGCCACGCTGCTTTCTCGTCTGCTCACTCCTCAGGTAAGGCACATTCCAAATAGGGTCATGAAGGAAGTGATCACACAACTACATAGTCCTCCTGTGTCTCGTGGCCCCTGCTTATAATCTCAGAATTCAGGAGGCTGAAGCAGGAGGATTGCTGTGATTTTTCAGGCCAGTCTGGACTACAAAATCAACTCAAGAGCAGCTTAAACTACATAGTGAGACCCTGTCTCAAGACGACAACAACAACCCCAGAAACAAACAAAAAAACCTACCTGCTCTTGCTTCATGTTTGATTGATACCATCTCTAGATTTTAATCATGGTTTCCCTGAGATTCTTACACAACTGAATGTATTTCACTAATTCATTATTAGTATTTTTATTAGATAGCCTCTGTCTACAAACATGGAGGGCAAACCCAACTCATTAACTGAAGGCTAGCTAGCACTCTTCTAAAAATCAGGAATGGTGGCCATTTGTCAAGAATAGTATTAGTTATTAAAATGAAAATAAATTATTTTCTAAAATTCTCAACTTCATTATTTTTCTTTCCTAATTACCTTTTTGGGACCAAGCCACTCTTTAACGATATCTCCTTTTCCACCCTACACTACTGGCTATCTCTCCACAATCCTCCTGTGAATCTTAAGAAAAAATAAATTATTACGGTATTTTAGCCTCTTTAGTTATCTGACAACTTCAAATCATTATGTTTGTGGACTTACATTTTTCCAGAAAAATAAACTAAGAGCCTTCAAAGTTCCTCTAAACAAATTTGTAAAAATCAATACTGTAACAAAATGGACTACAACATACTTTTTTTTTTTTTTTTTTTTGATGCCTTTTCATAACACAAATTAACATGAACATCTTCCTTCAAAGGCCCAGTACCATCACAGCACTACTGGCGGCTGCCTTCAGGTTATACTGAGATGACAGGACCAGGAAATCTACCAGGTAATTACCACGTTCCTCCTCCCTGTGCCTTCTTAGTCAAGAGCGTGTCACAAGTGTGCTACTCACATCCTGCAGTTCCACCAACAATAAGGACCATGGGGTGAACCAAGGACAGAAGACACGAGAAAACATGAGTTTTGGGCTTAAGTGGGAACAGTCTAGAGTTGCAGAGTCTGTAAGAAGCCCCAGAGGCTATCCAGATAACTATCTGCAGGGAGTTACACATGAGAGTGAGGAAGTAGTAAGAATTCTAAATCAGGGGCCAGGGAGATAGCTCAGTGAAATGAGTGTTGGCCTGGCAAGTGCAAGATCCTGAGTTCAATCCTTGCTACATAAAAAAATCTAAATCAGTGATGAAAATGTCAGTGATCTGATTCACTGGCAGAAAAGGTACAACTGAATGGGCTTAATAAAACCTATTTCCTACCTAGTATTTTAAGGGTAAAGGGGGGAAAAGGAGCAATAATACTGATAGATTTATATTTACCAGGAGAACTTAAGGCAATCTATGAGGCTAAGATGAAAACATCAAAACATATTAGTATTTTAGTATTATATAATCCTCCATCACTAGAAAGATAGGTTTTAACTTCATTCCTTGTTGCCAATGTAAGTAGATATAATAGACAAGCCACTGTTTAATTTAAATATCATATATAAAATCCTGCCACTTATGCCAAGTCAGATAGTTTAATGCTTATAAAATTTTCATCATAAAAATAAGATGAATAATGTCCAGCATTTTGAAGTATAGAAAATTTGCCCCGAATCTGCAACTTTTGAAGGCAAAATATTGTCTCTGTTGTTAATCTCACTTGAAGCTTTCACTGATTTTTGCTCACTAGTGAAGAAATGGCAAGTTAAAATTTTTTTAAAAGTTCATAAAGCAATGGAAAACATCTCTACGGATTTTTTCAGTCCCCCTCAACTTATACAAAAGGGCTGCTTCCGCCAATGGCTTAAAACCATGTGTGCATTACTGAATCATGATCGCCACTTAATGTATTTACAGGGGCATAATCACAACAGGCAACTTCAATTCTGCCATTTGTGTCACCTAGAGTATAATCGGAACGAGAAAGAAAAATATTTACCAAATTACCTGCTACTGCTGTTATTCTTCTTGGATTTGTTCCTCCGTTTTAAGGCATCTCTGTCCTTGTTATTGTATGGTAACATGGAGGCATAACCATGCTCAGCTTCTAGAAAACCGGAGGGTCCAGTTAATGAATGAGCCCAGAACATTTAACACTCTCTCCCCTTTCACAGTACAGTTTTCCTTTTTCATTTATTTTTTTATTTATCTTTGAAAGAACACTGTGAAAATAAACAGAGCAAGGTAGAATTCTGAGAACTATATATATATATTTAAATTGTGTGAATACCCCCAGCTCCGGGCAGGTGGAAAGAAGATTCCAGCTGCTCATTGTTGAGAAAGACAGCAAGTGGCCAAGCTCGCCGAGCCTGGGTTTCCCATTCTAATGTCCAGCAGGTTGGTGCGGGCTAAGCGGGACCAGCCTTGGGGCGAAGGTGCGGGGCAGAACCGCGGGCCGGGCCGGGCCGGGGGAGACACTGCTCCCCAGCCCCTGGGACGGGGCGCCGGCCGCGGGGGTCAGGCGGGCACCCGCGCAGGTGAGGAAAGCCGGAGGGGGCTGGCTGCGAGGGCCCGGCACCCACTCGGAGGGGGTGGGAGGCGGCGCAGGACCCAGGCGCAGCCCCTGCTCGCCCAGCTCACTGCTGTGGGCAGCGGCGGCCTCCGCTTCAGAGCGCGCGTGGGGACAGCGGAGGGGTTGAGAGCGCTCGCGGTCGCGCTCTCCGCGTCTCCAACCACCCCCGGAGAGCCTGGGCGCCCCAAGCCCCGGCCCGGCCCCCTAAGACCCCCAGCCCAGGCAATACCCCTCTCCAAGCCCGTGCACCTCTCTCCCGCCGCTCCAGATAGTCGGCCGCCTCCAGCAGCATCTGGATGTTCATCCGAACCGCCGTCGCCATTCTGCACGGGGGCCGGAGCCACGGGACCAACCCCCACTGCCCACGGGCTCGCCGCCGGACACCCGCACCTCGGGGTGGACCCCGCTGAGCTGGACTGAAGGAGCCTCTTGGGCGACCACGCTCGTCGGGAGGGGGAGGGGATCAGTGAGCTGGGCACCTCCGATGCCGTGACAGAACCCGGGGCAGAGAAGCCGCCACCGCCGCGGAGTGTTTATCCCCGACTCACCATCCCCCCGCCCCCAGCCCCTTCTCTTGACAGGCCCGCTTCGGCTGCGTTCCTCATTGGGTACACGAAAGAATGCCCCACCCCTGGACTTGTACGATTGGTAGAAGGCACCGAGGCTCCGCCCCACAAAGTCCGCTCCTTTCGTTGGTTGGTCGCGCTTGACAAGGCCCGAGCTCCACCCCCTTTTTCCAATTGGTGACAGGATTCGCAACTCCGCCTCGTGCTTCTTCCCTGTTTTCCATTGGTTCTATAAGGACAACCTTTTTGCTTTGTTAGTATTGGCCAAGAGCTGTAGAAAGCAAGCCACTTCGCCTGGGTTTCATTGGCGGAGCCCTCAGAAAACTCCCAGCTGCAATGATATCACCTTTCGCCAGGCCCCGCGGGCCTTGAGTCGCTGGGGGTCAGCTGCCGGGATTAGTTTTCCTAAAGTTCAGCATTGGCTAGTGGGGCCGGCCGGGCGCTTGGCGGTGCTGATTCACTGGCTTGTCCCGGAGCTGGGTTCCACCCGACCCCTCCCGGCCCGGGACCTGTTGTGGCCCTGTCTCCCGGGAAAACTTCGGGGACTTGCCAAGCGTCCCTCGAATGGAAGGCTGGCACGTCGCGTCATTGGACGCTCTGCTTAGCTCAGGTTCGGAGCCGCAGTCCGGGAGACTCCACGCTTCCCAGGACTCCTGCAGACTCGGGCTCCGCCGCAAGTCCCCCAGCGGGAGCGCAGCCCAGCTCAGTGAGCGGCGATGGACCAATGGCTCTGGCGGGAGCCACGTGGCCGTGGGGCTAAAGGAGGAAAGCACGACCCTGTTAAATACCCATTGCCTGGCGTGAGAGAGCACTGGAATTGAGCTGTGTATATTTGTTTAGTTCCTCTCCAAAGACACTACCCGGTCCGCACCGCGAAGGGGTGGCAGCTAAGTCGTGCCAGTGTTTTTTGTTTTTGTCTTTTACACACAGGGTCTCGCTATGCAGTCCAGGCTGGCCTTGAACTCACTTTGTAGCCCAGGTTGAGGGTCTTGAACTGTGTAAATGGTAATAAAGGCTCAGAATTTCCCAGTATCTACAAAATAAAACTGAATGTCAAGATTCTTTCCCTTCCTACCAGATTAATACACTGGTGGGGGACACTAATATAAAAGCTTACTAGAATATTAGATGGACAGAACTAAAAGTTTAAGGGTTGTATTCCGAATTTATAAAAAAAATTTTTTTTTAGCCAGGCGTGTTGGTGCACACTCTTGTAATCCGACACTCCCGGAGGCTGAGGCCTGAGGGTGGTTGTGAGTTGAAGACCAGTCTGGGCTACAAAGTGAGCTCAAGGCCACGCTGAACTGCACAGTGAGATTCTTGTCTCTAAAATACAAAAACAAAATAAAAAATTTAACATGAAAACTGTGGAGAACCTGGCTAATTAATGTACAATCTCCAACTTAAAAATAACCTAAATAAAAATAAAAGTAGAACTAAAGCTAATGATAAATTGAGTCCCCAAAATTGAAATGACTAAAGCATGACCATATTTTTTTTGAAAACTTTATTGTTGCTAATATATGTTCATAATAGCTTACTAAGTGTCAGGTGATTTCCGTACATCATTTCTTATCCCCTATTAGCCCCATGGGATGAGCTGTGTTAGCCACTGCACTGCACACAAAGAACAGCCACAGGGCTCGTCCTCCATTCAGCTGCAGAGATGGAAAATGAACCTAAGCCTGTTTCACTCAGAGCTCAAGCCACCACTCCTTCCCATGGTAGTTGTTCTAAAGACATGGCAAATAATAAACAGATTTCAGAGGTGGGGCTGAACACTGAATCACAGAACATTGACACTCAAACCTTGGGTAAGAAGTACAAAAATATAAATATGTAATCATGGCAGCAAAGTTTTTAAAAGTATCTTTTAGCCAGGCATATGATTCCAGCACTGGGAGGTGGGTACACAAGGATTCCAACTTCAATCCTAGCCTGGGTAACTCAGAGAGACATTGTCTCAAAATAAAAATAAATGAGTAAAAAGGGCTAAGGTGCAAAGGCCTTCCTGGTAATGACCCGACCCCCCCCCCACCAAGCATCTTTTAAACATTCAAATTAAAATCTTGAAACAATAAAAATAAACATGTAGTAAACCATTCTTAACATATAGGAAAGACATGTTCCAGTGTTAATGGTTAACTGAATCTAAACTAGTTCTATCTATACGGCAATACTAGTTAAATGCACAGACTGATGGTGAAGTTCTTCACAAATGCACGAAACAAAGTTGGAAAGGAGTGGGGGACAGGTAACAGTTTTACAGATTTTTAAATTGCATGTTATTTATAAAACACATTTAAGGGGGCCAGGCAGATGGCTCAGTAGAATAAGTGCTTCCCTGGCAAGCACAAGGACCTGGGTTCAATTCCTGGTTCCACCAAAAAAAGAAAAGAAAATCAGTGAAATGAAATTCTATTAAAGTACCTAAACTAGTATTACTAAAAGCTTCTTGATTTTATTATCTTAATATTTTGAACTTTATATGGTTCATTTCTTCTTGTTTTATTATGAACACTTTGTATATCCTTTTATATTTTCTCACTCTCAGCTTTTTATTTAACTCAATCTTATTAATACTGTACAATCACCAAATTAAATATCATATTTTCAGAAAATGGTGGGAAATTTCAAATATTAATCAGAGATAGCAAATAGCCTCCAACATGTCCAGCTTATACTCTAAACAAAAACACTAGGTTATGTAAACATCAGAGTAAGATTTTTAAAAAGTACTGTTTCATTCCCTAGTGGTGGAAGAAATGATCAATTAGCAAGCAACAGAACCTAGGAATTAGTATCATGAACTTCGAAGAGTATTTGGTGCCATCTACTGGAAGTGAAGGAGTAAGTAAAAAACAAAGGATTTGTAGATTGGGATTTGTTTTCCCCTAAAAACTATTTTACACAAGGCTGGGGAAATGGCTCAGTGGAATAAGAGCTTCTCTGGCAAGTGCAAGGGCCTGAGTTCAATGCCCGGTTCTGCCAGGAAAAAAAAAAAAAAACAACTATATTACACAAACCACGAAGTATAAAAAGTAATGCCGTATTAATGTGCTGAGCTGTAAAAGGCTCAAGTTAACAACTTCTAACAATTACCAGTTCTACTGATAATCCACTACTGTTGGACTATATTGGGTTATTTTGCTGAATTCAAGTACCTACAATATTTGAACTTGCATCAAGTATGAAAAGGTCCCTTAAAGACTTCTGCTAATATAGCTTCTCTAATAGCAATGGAACACCCATCGCTGAGAAAACAAAACAAAAAAGGGGGATATAAATAAAGGACCATTTTGTAGTGAAAAAAAAAAAAATATATATATATATATATGTATATACAAAATAGGATAGACAGCTACTTTCTCTTAGTTCATTGAGGTTTGTACTAACAATTATTCAGATATCATGTCTATATCTTATCCCCTGAATAACCACTAAGACAATATACAATTATTGTAACCATCCTACTAACCTGTTTTGCAGTTGTTTCATCGCTATTTTTCCTCATTAAAATGAATTTTTAAAAAACTATATGACACAAATGTATATACAATGACCAGTCAATTAGGAAACCAGAAGTGCACATTTTTAATTTTTTTTAAAGACCTCTGGTTCTTAATGCTTTGGAAGCATTATGGAAACATAAATTACTGGTAGGCAAAGCCCAATCTTCCCAAAAGTTGGAAATTCTACAATGTTTGAACTTAAATTTTATGAACAGAATTTTAAATAAAAAACTATATATAGCAGGTATAGTACTGCACACCTGTAATCCCAGGACTTGGGAGGCTGAGGTAGGAAGATCATCGAGTTTGAGGCCAACCTGGGCTACAAAATAGCCTCAAGGCCAGCCTAAACTACATAGCAAGCCCCTGACTCAAAAAGACAAATAAAACAAAACAAAATTTAAAAATCCAACCAAATACAGAAAAGCTATGTGTAATAACATAAACATGAAATAAAAACATAGCTTAGAGCATACATCAAGATAAAACTGGGCCAGGAAACAGCTCAGCAGCATAAGCGCCTGCCTGGCAAGTGCAAGGTCCCGAGTTCAATCCACAGTACTGCAAAAGACAAAAAGATAAAAACTCATAGAACTGAAATGTACAGTTGAAAATGGAGAGATATAAGGACATTAAATATTCTATTTATTAGAAAATCTTTACTGAGTGTTAGGAAGCTAAGATCCAGTCTCCTCCTTTTGGAGTTACCTTATCTTCTGGGTGAGCACAAAATAGTATCTAAAAAGTTAAGGCCAACAGTAGCTCTGGGTGAGGGATGCCCCTTCTGTACTTCAGAGGGCAGGAAAGGCTGCTGACACTTCATCCCTAAGTGTCTAAAAAGTTCTAAAATTGTGGAAACCAAAACCCCTTCTTGTAACTGAGTTTGACACTTCCTAAATAAAATGAATTTTATTTATTAAAGTTTTGAGGAATTTTGTTCTTTTTTAAAAAACTGTATTCTTTGAAAAAAAAAAAAAAAAGAGAGAAAAAAAAAAAAAAGGCATAAACTAGTTAGGTATGGGGGCCAGGGAGATGGCTCAGTAGAATAAGTGCTTCCCTGGCAAGTGCAAGGGTCTGAATTCAATCCCCAGTTCCATAAAAAAAACTAGTTAGGCATGGTTGGACATGCCTATAATTCTACCAGTAGGAGGATCACAGGTTTGAAGCCAGCCAGGGCAACTTACTGAGACTGTCTCAAAATAAAACTAGGGCTGGGGAGATAGCTCAGTAGAATCAGTGCTTCCCTGGCAAGCGCAAGGGCCTGAGTTCAATCTCCAGTTCCACCAAAAAAAAAAAAAAAAAAAAAAAAAAAAACCTTCAAAATAAAACTAAAGGCTGAGGAATACTTGCCTGTAGCTTGCATGAGGCATTCTTTCCATCCCCAGCATTAAAAAAAAAAGGTCCAAACTACAACGTTTCCTTATTTCCAACTCTGTGGCCTATGTTCATGCACAGACTAAGGAAAGATATATGCAAGTGATCAGTAATAAAGTAGGAAAAACAGGACTGAAGCTCTATTAAGAAAAAAAAAAAATGCTATCCTGTTTTAAATTTTCTGCAGCCTTCTGCCACAGCAACCATCAAAGAACAGTAGCCATGGCCCTCTGCTGTCCCATGTCCGTGGGTATCAACAAGGACCACAGGTGACTAAGAATGTGAGCAAACCCAGGCACAGCTGCCATCATGGACGCCTCACCAAACACACAAAGTTCAGGAGGGACATGATCCGGGAGGTGTGTGACTTTGCCCCCTAAGAACTGCATGCCATGGATCTGTTCAAGGTTTCCAAGGACAAACACACCCTCAAGTTCATTAAGAAAAGGGTGGGGACGCACAACCACACCAAGAGGAGCAGAGCAACATGCTGGACGCCATGAGGAATGCAGCTGCCAAGAAGGACTGAGCCCCTCTGGAATGAAGCTTTGCAGAAAATAAATTTTCTACAGAAAAATATACCCATTTATGTGGGTAATAAAGGTTAAAATAAAATTGGGAAGCCATTAAGCAGAAAACCATATAGCGATACAGCTTCTGTAAGGATCATCGAACAAGATTCTTAAGTACTTACTCAATGTAAGAGAAAATATCATGATGAATTCATGATTTTTAACTTATGTTTTTTCTGAGTATGACACTGATATACATCATAAAAAAGGATAATGAAGAATATAGAATATAATTATCTTAAGGCCCAAAAGATACCCATTTTTGTGCCCGTCTAGTTATACTGTATAGCTAATTTTCTGTACATATGCTGTATGTTGTGGCTATTTTCCCATATCACATTTTATTGCTTTCAAGAATATTAAAATAGTATTCTGTAATACAAATGTTCTGTAACTTTTTTTCAGTACTAAGGATTGAACCTATGGTCTTCACACTGAGCTTCATGTAAATAAACAGAAGCTGGGTACAAAATAACATGCTTCTATCTTCCAACGAAAGAAAAAAAAATATATATAGTTAGATAAATAGATAGATAGATAGGTATATATGTTTTGGAATGTGTGAAATATCTCTAAATGGATACACCACTACCCTGTCACTAGATAGTCATTGTAATACCTGAATTATGTTCTATGTGTTTATAGTAGGTATCCCTAAAATAAAATTTTAAATCTAACTATAGAGCCTCAAATATCAGAAAGATATAAAACTAGGGGCTGGGGAAATGGCTTAGTGGAATAAGAGCTTCCCTGGCAAGCACAGGTGCCTGAGTTCAATCCATGGTTCCGCAGAAAAAAAAAAGAAATCTAGAAAGATATAAAACTAAGACAATGTTGCCTTCAAATAGAAAAATGAAAACTTGCCAAAAGATAACAGGTCTAAGATTTGGAATTAGTAAAAGAAATACATATAACTAATATATTTAAAAAGTATTTATCCTTTCTAGATACTAAACAAAAGTAAAACTCTTAACTATTTTATCCATCAGATAAGAAACTTTTTTAAAAAATTACACCTATTTGTGCATGTTTATAAAATCAGAATGCATATTTTACCTTATAGCTATACATATATAGCGTCTATATTTTATCTTTTAACTATACATCCATAACATGACCACTTATCCTTACCCAGTAATATCACATCTAGAACTGAATCTGAGGAAATAATGGATCAAATAGAAAAATGTAGATGTAGTAGAGACCACAGTTCCAGTTTTCATTATAATTCAGAGTCATGGGAGACATCTCAATGTTCCAATAAGTAGCTACTAACTGCTCAGTTTAAGAGTATTAAAATATGGGCTAGAGAGATAGCTCAGTAGAATAAGCACTTGCCTGGCAAGCGCAAGAGCCTGAGTTCAATCCCCAGTTCCGCCAAAAAGAAAAGAAAAAGATCATAATACACGGGAGGAAAAAGGTTAGAGAAAGAAAAGTATATATACATTTTGGTCTTATGAGTGGAGCTGAGAAATACATATATACCCACAGGAGTCTGGAAACACATATATCAAAATGTTGATATTATTATTTCTTGGAGTAGATAATAAGATGATTTTTGGCTTTACTTTTAATTTTTTATTTCAAGTATTTTTTATAATAAACATACATTCCTTTTATAACTGGAGAAAACAATATATGCTAATTGCTGGGGGCAGGGCCACAAAAATCCAAAGCTATACTTTTTCATTCTCCAATTTTTAAACTGCTAAGAATCAAAGTTGTCTAAATCTGTGTGTGAAAATGTCTAGAGATTTTTTTTATCTAGTAATAAAAATATTTATCAAATATAAAATGGGTAAAAATGTTGCTTTATTGAAGAAACTCATGCCAAATTACTTTCATGTTTCTTAAAAAGTTCTAACAAGCATCCAAGAAGAAAACATATATAGTTTCCATAGGAATAAGAACAAACAATATGCGGCTGATGATTGCCTTAAAATGTTATTTCCTTTTTTAAAAAAAGTATTTAACCTTTCTCTTGGAGGAAATTATAAATAAGATTTTCTTACTTTACAAGGAAGAACTGATATCCTGGTTTTGATGCATATTAAATACAAAATACAAAATCCACGCTCCAAGCAAGGGGGAAAAATCATTCTTCAATATTTTAATTCTCATGCAATAAAATCCAAAGGTCTGTTGAAGCCACCTTTTCTGTTCATGTACTGCCTATGAGAAGAGAAAACCATTGTTTATTTTTTTTTAATCTGAAATACACATACATATCTCCACTCCCCCAGTGTTTAAGCTAAAAACCATCTTTAAAATGCTAAGGTTTATGGCAGAAACTACTCAAGGCTATTTAATGCATGTTGGGAAAAAATGATTTTACTTTTTTTTTGTTGTTGAGATAGGTCTTGCTTGTAGCTCAAGTTGGCTTTGAACTCACTACATAGCCCCAGTCAACCTTGAATTTACAGGGATCCTCCTGCCTCAGTTTCCCAAGTGCCAATATTACAGGCTTATGCCAACACATTCAGCTTTTAATTTTAGTTTTTTTCTTTTTGTGGTGCTGGGTAGAACCCAAGACCAAAGCAAATGTCTTATACTGAGCTAGCTACACCTGTATCTCATACTTAACTTTTTTACTTTTAAGCCACATTCTTTTAGATTTCTCTAAACTCTAAGTTGCAGTATGGAAGTACACTTTCAAAATTACTTAGAAAGATTCTACAGATTTAAAAAAAAAAAAAATCTACTGAGTCAGGGGTAACGGCACACCTACAACTCCAGTTACATAGAGGCCAAGGCAAGAGAATTGGAAAAGGCCAGGCTGGAAAAGAGCAAGATCTCAAAACTGTTTTAAAAATTATAAAAAGGACTAAGGTTATAGTTCGGTGGTAGAATGCTAAGTGATCTGGGCCTGGGCTTAATCTCTAGTAACCACCCCCCCTTAAAAAAAAAAAAAGTTGATCAATCCCCAATACCACACACAAAAAGTTAAAATTCCATAATTTAAACACCTAGTTTAAAGAAATAGAAAAGTCTCAAAATAGGTTACAACAAGAAACTTAGTACGCTGCAAAGGTTCTCTCCACAAGAAAATTATCTGTTCATAATTCTAGAAACTTAGCCCACAATACTATCAAATTACATTACTCATAGTCTAAATTAATCAGAATATTAGTCCTTTATCAGTGATAAAAATACAGAGGGCAAGCCGGGCATGGTGGCGCATACCTGTAATCCCAGCACTCGGGAGGCTGAGGCAGGAGATTGTTGTGAGTTCGAGACCAGCCTGAGCTACAAAGTGAGCTTAAGGCCAGCCTGAACTGCATAGTGAGACCCTGTCTCAAAAAGACAAAAAAAAAAAAAAAAAAAAAAAAAAAAAAAAAAAAAAAAAAAAAAAAAAAAAAAAAAAAAAAAAAACAGAGGGCAACATTTGAATGTGTCTTGATTTTTTTTATCAAGAATTGAGATTTCAAATACAGTCTCTAAGTACCTAAGTACAAATAAGAAATGTCTATAATTAACAGAAGAATACATAGTTGAAATCCTTACAAGATCAATGTAAGTAAATAGTTCAGAAGGGATTTTTTTTTGGCAGAACTGGAGATTGAACTCAGGCCCTTGTGCTTGCCAGGCAAGCACTTATTCTACTGAGCCATCTCCCCAGCCCCCAGAAGAGATTTATTGTAAACCTACAATAATATTGAAATCAAACTCCAAACACTTGAGGCTTGATTTTTTGAAGAATTTATTACCAACAGTCCTAAAACATTTAAGCTGACTATGTTTGTCTATAGTAGCTATTTGGTCCACATAAACTGGAAAAGAACTTTAACATACCAAAATATAAGGAAGATACTTCAATAAGGGAAAGTATGAAAAACTAATATGTTTCCTAAATAAACCCACTTATAAGGGTTTTTTCCACATGTGCAATTAATTCTAATAGTTCAAACAAAATGGGGATCTATGCATACCTGTATTTCCTCTTCTGAGATACATTTATGGCATATGCATTTACAGACCCATCTACCTTCTTCCCCTGGAGAAAAACAGAAAATAAAAAACAATAGGGAGGACATGTTAAATACCTAGATCAAAGAGGCAGATTATACTGACATATTTAAATGGCAAAATCCAGTAAAGGAAAAAAAAAAAAGAAGTCCAATAAAAGAGGACTTTTAGAACCTGATATCCCATGAACTCATGAACTCTCAAGTATATAACAACTCTGCACACATGTTTATAGTCACATATAAACAAGTACAATATTCAGATCAATAAACAATCATAGCACATGTATTAAGTGCAAATTACAATGGGAAGCTGGGTAGTCAATCCTAACCTTTTTGGGTCAAATAATCTTCTGAAACCAGATAAACATTTTGCACATTATCTCCAGAAAAACTGACCTTCACACAGTATTTATCCTATAACCATAGCTCATAATATTGCTAAGTCACAGCTCAAGTAGTTTCCATTTTTCTGATCCCACTTCTTGGGCTTTTTTTTTTTTTGGCAGAACCGGGGATTGAACTCAGGCCCTTGTGATTGCCAGGGAAGTGTTTATTCCACTGAGCCATCTCCCCCTCTTCTTTTTTTTAAGCCTGGGCATTTTGATCTTTAGTCAAGAAGTAGGATACAGAACAATGGACACTACAGTTAAACTGTTACTTTGGTCTTTCTAAAAGCAGTGCCTCTATTCTTTTCCAATTCCTTTTGTCTTTAGATACAGCCAAGTGAACTCAACATACCCACCTACTCCTATGCTGTTCCTCTTGCCAGGCCACCTGCCTTGCCCCATTTAATCAACTATCTGTTTCTTAGCTATTGTTCAAGGACTAACTCAAACTGTCCAGCTGTCAGGTAATGCAGTTTTTTCTAAACTCCTAACATTGATTGAACTTTCTACACAGCATCTTACATTTTACCTATTATGATTATGATTTTGTTTTTTGAGACAGAGTCTCACTGTAGATCTTGAATTTACTACGTACCCCAGACTGGCCTTATACTAAGCAATCCTCCTGCCTCAGCCTCCCTAGTGCTGGGATTACAAGTATGCACCACCATGCCTTATTTATGTATGTATGTATGTATTTATTTTTAGTGTATTTGGCAGAGGGTCTCACTACAGAGCTCAAACTCAGTGCTCCTCCTGTTTTCAGCCTCCCTAGCACTGGGATTACAGGCATGCACCACCACACCTGGTCTCAGTGGTCAGCTCAACATGCCCAGGAGTGCAGCCGGTGTGGCATGTGCTGCTGAGGATCAAACCCCAGTTTCTGCACTTGCCTAAGCAGGTACTTAGTCCACTGAGCTATCTTGCCAGCCCTCATGACTTGCTTTTATTAAAATGTAAGTCACGATGTTATTTCTCCTATGAAGCTACAAGTTGTTTTGTTTTGTTTTTTCAGTACTGGATACTCAGTTTTTTATTTTTATTTTTATTTTGAGACAGTCTCACTAAGTCACTAAGGTATTCAGACTGTGGGGGGGTGAGGGGGGCTGGCTCAGCCTGCCCTGGGGGCAGGGCTGGCACAGCACAAGGTGCTGGGGATTGAATCCTGGTCCCTGAGCTTGCCTAAGCCTGCCTAAGCAGATGCTTTATTTGTTTTTTATTTATTTATTTTTAGCAGATGCTTTAAGAGTGCTGAGCTATTTTACCAGCCCAGATGCCCAGAGTTAGGGCAACCCTCCTGTCTTAGCCTCCTAGAGTGCTGGGATTATTGGTATGTGCCACACTTGACTATAAGCTTCTTAAGGGAAGGATATGGATATATCCAAGAGTCCTGTTTGTATTCTCATATTCTATGCTACTGCAACAGAAGGTTGAAGAAATGACTGTTGAACTGGGTATGACAGCCCATGCCTGTAATCCCAGTACTTGGGAAGCTGAGGCAGGAGGATCACTGTGAGCTCAAGATCAACCTGGGCTACAAAGTGAGCTCAAGGCTGGCCTGAATTCCACAGTAAGTCCATTTATCAGTCAAAAAGAAAAAAGAAAAGATTGTTACATGAGTATCACTACCTAAAGTCAAGAAACAAGGCCAGCAAGATAGCTCAGCAGACTAAGCACCTGCTTTGGTAAGTACAGGGACCAGGGTTTGCTCCCCGACCCGCATGCTGCATCAGGCCCACTCCTGGGACAAGCTGAGCTGGCCACCGAGTGTGGGTGTGTGGAGCATGTCTGTAATCCCAGTGCTGGGGAACTGAAAACAAGGGGATCATGAGTCTGAGCTGCATAGTGAGACCCTGTACCAAATACATAAAACAAAAAAAATAAAAATAAACACACACACACACACACACACACACACTCATGAGTACTCACTGGAGTGTAGTCTATCTGTGTAGCATACCCTTAGACTTCTGCATTAGGGAAGAAACAAAGATTTGTACTCACCTGCCCAAAGGTAAGGTAAGCTATGAATCTGAAGTGCAGCTAAAATAAATATGTATGAACTCATCTTTTTTTCTTTCTGTCTTTCAATACAGAATAACTTTTTATTTTATTTTTATTTATTTAGTACCGGGTCTAAAGGGGCTCACTACACAGATCAGACTCATAGTGATCCTCCTGTTTTCAGTCTCCCAAGCACTGGGATTACAGGCATACACCACCATCCCCAGTCTGTCTCAGTGTACCCTGAGGGTGGGGCTGGCACAGCACACCAGGGATTGAACCCCAATCCCTGTACCTATCTATGTAGGCACTTTAGTCTGTTGAGCTATTAAGATAATTTATTTGAAGATAGAGGAAAGGAGAAAGAAAGAAAGACATAGTGGATAGCTATATTGGATACATAGCAAGTATTAGAAAGGGAAATATTCTGGACTCAACTTTCTTTTTCTGTTTTCATCTATGTTCATGGAAAGGAAAGGAAATCATTTGAAGTATGATTTTGATCTCCTAAAAATTTTAAAGTAGATGGGAAAATATATGACCACACTGGCATGTAATAAGGTCCCACCATTGGGGCCGGGGAGATGGAATAAGCGCTTCTTATTCAGTGGAATAAGCGCTTCTCTGGCAAGTGCAAGGGCCTGAGTTCAATCCTTGGTTCTGCAAAAAAAAAAAAAAAAAAAAAGGGTCCCACCATAGTGGTAGGGTGTAGGTCAGTGGCAGACCATCTGTCTAGCATGTGATGGGTTAGGGTCCCAGAACCATGTTAAAAAAAGGCAAAGGTCCAACAGCAGATCAATGATGGAAATATCATAAGATATGTGTTACTGAAACAAGAATGAGGTAAGTGACCTTATAACTGACAGTCATGAAGCCAACAGCACATGAATTAAGTTAACATCCCTGTAGAGGTCTTTGGAAAACAACTGGTGTAGGGGTATTGCTCCGGGGTAGAGGAACTATCTAGCATGCATGCGGCCCTAGGTTCCATCTTCAGAATAGCACAGAGGCCGGCAAGAGAGCTTAGTAGACTAAAGTGCCCGCTCAGGCATGCTTAGGCAAGTGTAGGGACCACAGTTTGATCCCCAGCACCCATGCTACTCCAGCCGGCCAGAAAAAAAAAGGACCAAAAGAACCCTCCTTAACACTAAATGATCACATGGTACTCCATAATTTTTATAGGATCTATGATTTCTCATCTAATGTTTCTTTTGCAAACAAATACCTTCAGTATTGACAGGGTAGTTCTATTTTTACACCTCTCAGAAACTTCAAATACAAATCGGGCCATAGTAAAACCAAGTAAGAACAAAAGATAATTATTTCCAACAAGTTCCTTTCCTATTCTTCTAAAAACAGTAATATTAAGGGCTGGTGAGATAGCTCGGCAGACTAAGCATCTAGGCAATCACAGGGACCAGGGTTTGATCTCTAGCACCACGTGCTGCGCCGGCCTCGTCTCTCGGTGTGCAACTAAAGCCCTCCACAATCTGACTCCGACATCCACTGTAGCCACAGTCACAGTCATCACCTCTCCAGCATCCTTTAACCAGTCACTTAATTTTTTTTTTTTTTTTTTGGCAGAACCAGGGATTGAACTCAGGCCCTACTGAGGTATCTTCCTAGCCCCAGTTACTGAATTTGAAATTCTCAGAATACACCTACACAACTACAGGGCACAAAACTACACAGCTTCTTCCTCTTCTTTATCTAATTAACCTCTACTCATTCTTTAAGATCTAACTAAAACTGAGCTGGGCATGGTGGCACACACCTATAATCCCAGCACTCAGGAGGCTGAGGCAGGAGGATCATTGAGAGTTCAAGACCAGCCTGGGCTACAAAGTGAGCTCAAGGCCAGTCTGAACTGCTTATAGCAAGACCCTATCTCAAAGGAAAAAAATAGCAGGGCATGGTGGCGCATGCCTGTAATCTTAGCACTAGGGAGGCTGAGGCAGGAGGATTATGGTGAGTTCAACACCAGCCTGAGCTACAAAGTGAGCTTAAGGCCAGCCTGAACTGCACAGTGAGACCCTGTCTCAAAAAGACCAAAAAAAAAAAAAAAAAAAGGAAAAAATAAAGATCTAACTAAAATATCAACTCCGACAATATTCCCTGAATTGCAATGGCATTTCAAGACTTACTATTCTATGCTCTCAAGTCCTTCAATCAGAAAGTCACTATCTTATGGCTAAAGAAATTATAAGTGACAGTAAAAGAATACGGGAAAACAGGACAGGTAAAACACAGTAATTCAAATCAGAATGTTTAACTGGTTGTATGTTTTACTTACTTTCGTGGAGTCAAAAGAGGCAAATCCCATTAACTTCATCATTTCTATTTCTTCCTCTGTTTTGCCTTCTAAATCTTCCTCTGCAAAAATAACAATATTTTAGGAGTGAGTTTGAAGCCAGCCTTTACCACAGAGTGAATTCAAGACCAGCCTGGACTACATAGTGAGACTCTCTCAAACCACAAAAGGAAAATCCCACATTTTTTTGAACTCTCATATCATTTTGGAAAACATATATAAACAAATATGAGAAACAGCAAGAGATCAAGGAGATATTCCATCTCACTAGCAGAGAACATGCAAAACAAAGATACAAAAAAAACTCACACAGAATGCAACTTAGGGTATAAGAAAAGATTGTGCTCCCTCCTTGAAGTCTTTAGACAGGACCACCTCTAACATCAGAAGTGACATTAGTAGGGTTGTTTTGGTACAGGGAATTGAACTCAGGATCTTGTGCTTATCAGGAAGGTGTTTGTGCTATTGAGCTATATGCCTGCCCATGTTACCTAGATGGTAAACAGAATATTCTCATGTTTTAAACTAGCCTTCCCTATTAGAAGCACCACACACAACCAGCAACTCACTAAGGAACAACAAAACTCTCAAAACCTTATGCAGTGAACACTATAAAAAGTTTACTACTTAAGTGTCCAAAACTTAAACTTCCATAATTTTATGACTGAAGTTCTCTATATAAGACTATTTGTTTTATAACATTACCAGTAATCTGACGTTCTTTGCTCTTTGTTTCCTTTGCTTCTTTCTTTTCATCATCTCTTCTTTCTTTTAGTCGTGAAGGGGAAGGAGAGGTGGATCTATGTCGCCTTGGAGATCTAGTATTTATACAGAAAGATGTTAGAAACAGACATATAGGGCAACTGTTTTTTTTTTTTTGGTGGAACCAGGGATTGAACTGAGGCCCTTGCATTTGCCAGGGAAGCACTTATTCCACTGAGCCATCTCCCCGGCCCCTTCGGCAACTCTGTTGATAAACAAAAACATACACAATTTCTCTGGAGGTAAAGGCTAAACAAAGCCAAACCCAGACACTCCCCAGAGCAGAGCGAGAAAAAGGTTCTGTCTGGGTAGCTCTGACCATATTAAAAATACAGGTTGCAGGCTGCAGAGATAGCTCGGTGGTCTAAACACCTACCTGGCAAGCTTAAGGACCTGGGTTCAAGCTCAAGGACCGGGGTTCAATTCCCAGTACCACATGCTGTGCTGGTCCTGCCCCCAGGGGCACACTGAGCCAGCCACCAAGACCAGACATGGTGGTGCACACCTGTAATCCCAGAGTTCGGGAGGCTGAAACAGGAAGATCATTATGAGTCTGAGCTGCGTAGTGAGACCCTATACAAAATACATAAAAATTGAAAAATAAAAGATACAGGTTGCTCTTTTGTCTTAGCTGCAGTTAGTGTAGCATTCAGAGTTAGAATGTTTTTCTTTAGGGCAGAGGAGATGGCTCAGTAGAATAAGCACTTCCCTGGCAAGCACAGGAATCTGAGTTCAGTTCCTGGTTCTGCAAAAAAAGAAAAAGGAAAAAGAAAAACCTGCCTTAAAAGTTGTAAACCCCACTTAAATAGTCACTGATGTTTAGTAACTGAGTCAATTTTTAAGATTTCCTATCATAGACTATTAGGTGTGTAAGTTGTTGACACCAAAAAGTTAATTGAAAATGACAAAAATACAAAATACTTGTTTTTTTACTTGAGTGTAACTCCATTTTGCTGTATAACTATGAGCTTTAAAATAAAATGGGATTGGGGCCAGGCATATATAGTTCAGAGGCACACTGCCTCCCCTGGCAAGCACAAGGTCCCAAGTTCGATTCCTGGTAAGAATAAAGTGGGACTAAATTTTCTCCATTTCATTATGCTGTAAATCCCTTAATACGTGATAAAAACAAGTCAGAGCAGTGACCCAGCTTCTCTGCAGATCCGTGTATAATTCCTTGGTTTGTGTTTCCTACCCACCTTGAGCGCCGCCGGTGCGGGGACCTGGAGCGGCTTCTCCGGCGATCTCTCTCCCGTGATCGGGACCTCTCCCGGCGCCGACGCTCTCTCTCCCGGGAAGCAGATCGGGATCGCCTACGTTCTAATGCATACACAGAAAAGTTGCAAAGCCAAAAAGTACAATGCTTCAATTATCTAGAGCTAGGCTGCAATATCATACGATGCGCTTCTAGTAGTCACACTGAAAAGGTCAAAAGAAACAAAGCAAGTAGGAAGGGGTTTCACGATGATTTTTAGCCCAATATAGCCAAACCACTAACATTTTTACCAAATGAGCAATAATAAAAGGTTATTAACAAGACACATTGCATTTTAAAAATAGGAAAGGGTCGGCCAAATAGGTCAGCGGATTAAAGCGCCTGCAAGCAGGTGCAGGGGCCAGGTCCCCAGTCCTCACCCTCAAGACTGGGCGTGGTGGCACGCCTGTAATCCCAGCTCTTGAGAGGCTGTAAACAAGCGGATCAGTAGAGTCCGATCTAGTAATGAGACCCTGAACACCCTGTAGACCCTTCCCCAAAATACAAAAAAAAAAAGAGAAACCCAGTGTCTACTGCAGAGTCACCACAATACTTCTCAACTCGGATCTGCCACAATGCTGCTATTCAAGGGCCATAGCTAGCTCGAGGTTGTAAGAAAACCGATTATTTACTAGGTGAGAACAGAAAGGGGAGTCTCAGACAGCTCTCGGGATGCAAGGGTGCAAGGTCAGGTTCTCCGAGTCGCGCCGCCTCACTCACCCAGCTGAGGGAGGCCGTAGGCGGGAGTTCCCCGGGCTCAAAGTTCTAAATACCGGTTCCCCTAAACCGCTGGGCGGATGCTTAAGTTTCCTGAGCATCTAGGAGCCGAGCAGTCTCATGAGCTGGGTCTTAATTCTCATACTAGATTTCTAAGTCACGAAAGGTTACCGAAGGAGCACGGGAATTCAATTCAAAAGGGCTGGGGGATTTGCGGGCCGTAATCTGCTCATTATCCGCGATCTGCGTCTACTACCCGCGTACAATAAAAGTCACTGCAGAAGGCTGACATGACAGCAAGTAGAAGGCTGACGGCAAGTCGCTGAGACCTTACTTTACAGAGAAATGAAAACCCCCAAACTGCCTTACAATCGGCGGGGCCCCGGGCTTCTTCCCTCATCCACCACCCGCTCTCCTTCTGAGGAAAGGGCCCAGCTCTCCGTTGCTCTGCTACTGAAAAAAGAGGGCTGAGACGCGCGCCTTCGACCGAACGCCAAGCCCCCTGCTTCAGAACTCACCCCTCCGCGGGGATCGGCTGCGGCTGCGACCCATCAGGCGTCCTACTTCTCCTCACAGCGCCCCGGAAACGGCTGTGCAACAACATCCGGGGAAGCCAGGTCCTGAGCCTGAACTTCCGACTGGAAACAATCCGGACAAGTCTCTAGGGTTCCTGCCCCCAAGAAGGTACCCTGCGCCAGGACTCGGACGTCTCCCCTCCTGTGAGCACGGAGTGTGGTACAGCTTTGTCCACCCTCGGAGTTAAACTATGCAGCATTTGATGTTCTTCTAGGAGTGTCTGGAGAATTCGGTCGTCTACGCACGAACTTAGCCCAGTTTTCATTTCCCCTCATTTTTTTGTTTTGTTTTTTTGTTTTTTTGTTTTTGTTTTTGTTTTTGTCTTTTTGAGACAGGGTCTCACTATGCAGTTCAGGCTGGCCTTAAGCTCACTTTGTAGCTCAGGCTGGTCTCGAACTCACAACAATCCTCCTGCCTCAGCCTCCCGAGTGCTGGGATTACAGGCATGCGCCACCATGCCCGGCTTGTCCTAGTCTTTGACCACGTCCATAAAATACATTAAGTAGTTTCAGCCTAGCCTAGGCAAGTAGGTTGTGTTTTCCAGTTTTTTTTCATAACATTGTCTCATAAGGAGCGAAGATACCAAAGGTCACCGCACATCAGTTTTCGATGTTCAATGATGCTAATCTTTTCTTTCTTTTTTTTCCCCTGAAGCTAATCTTGAGAAGGCACTCAAAAACCAATATGGGATTTTGTAGGGAAAAGCAAAGGTTATATAATTACAATCTTATTCCCACAGAGTATCTCCCCAAACTGGCCTAACTCTCCAAATGTAGGTTTTATAGTGCTCAAAATTGAGCTGAGTGGAGTGGTAAACGCCCATACTCCTAAGACGCTAGGGCAGGAGGATTCTCTTGAGTTTGAAGGCGGCCTGGACCACATAATGATCCTCCTGCCTCAGCCTCCCAAGTGCTGGGATTACAGGTCTCCACCACCAGGCCCAGCTGACCACAATGGTAATTCTTGGCTGGCATGGGAGGTGATAATAGATATTAAACCTAAAGTGGCAGTATGACTTTACAAGTAAAATCTTTAATTGGAGGGACAGCCAAGATAGCTCAGTGGATTAAAGTGCCTGGCAGACACAGGGGCTGCTGGCCCCATTCCTGGAGTGTGCTGAGATAGCAATTGGGACGGGGCAGTTCCAGCCATGTGAGGCTTTCCTAAATTGAAGCACATGTGCTGCAGCAGGCTGTTTGATATTGTTGAAAGCCCTGAAAGGTTCACCGCCCATGATAGATTTAGGACTATAAAGGCTTCTGGGTGTTCTTCTTGAATGGTGATGAGACAGAGTAGGTAAATTTAAGGATAAGAAAATAAAACATAAATTTAGGGATAATATACATTTTTCCTAATTTTTAGGTAGATATTTCTTACATGATTAATATATCTATATGAGGCCAGAAAGATAGCTCAGTGGCATTAAGTACATGCTTGGCAAACACAAGGTCCTGAGTTGGATCCCCAATACCAAAACTAAAACAAAAAGTAGGCTGATACAGAGTTGAAGAGGATTTGACTCAGATATTTACAAAAGGAATGTCATGTTTCATTCTATTTTTAGTTGGCTATTGGGCATTTTGTAGGCAAAAATCACTTTTAACCTTGGAAGCTCAAGGTCCTGAGTTCAATCCCCAGTACTGGAGGGGGGATCACTTTTAAACACAAATCATGTGGGCCCAGGGTATAGCTCAGGGGTGCAGTGCCAAGCTTGAGGCCCTGACTTTGATTCCTGGTTACTCCCCCAACACAGCAACAGCATAATGCAAGATTATGTTCTTAATGGTTAAGGAGCCAGGAGATGGATCATCTGCTCCCTTGTGGTGACCCCTGTGCCATCATGATTGAAGACATTGTCCTCAAGGAATGCGGAGATTATGGGGAGAGAGGGGCTGTGCATTAGAGCTCTGAGGAGAGCATGGAAGCCTTGGGTAACTGAAAACGCTTCTTCTCCTCACCACCCACAACAGTTGGGGTCTTATCTGATTAAAAAAAAAAAAGTTTTTCAAGAAACTCCTGCAGGAGGGCCAGGCGTGGTGGCACAGGCCTGTAATCCCAGCACTCGGGAGGCTGAGGCAGGAGGATTGTTGTGAGTTCGAGATCAGCCTGAGCTACAAAGTTAGCTCAAGGCCAGCCTACTGCATAGTGAAATCTTGTCTCAGAAAAAAAAAAAAAAAAAAGAAAGAAAGAAAGAAAGAAAGAAACTCCTGCAGGGCTGGCAGATAGCTCAGTGGTCTAAGTGCCTGCTTGGCAAATGCAAGGACCTGAGTTCAAACCCAGCAATACATGCAGCACTGGCCCCACCCCAGGCACACTGAGCTGACCACTGAAACTGGGTGTGGGAGGCTGAAACAGGATCATTATGAGTCTGAGATGCATAGTAACACCCTGAACCATATATATAAAATTTAAAAAAGAAAGAAAGAAAGAAAGAAACTACTGCTATGGCACTCACCCATAATCCCAGCACTTGGTCTGTTTATTTGTTTGTTTTTGTGGTACCAGGAATTGAACTCAGGACCTTGTTCTTGCCAGGAAAGCACTTATTCTACTGAGCTATGTCCCTGGCCCATCCCAGAACTTAGGAAGCTGAGGCAGGAGAATCATTGTGAGTTCAAGATCATCCTGGACTACAAAGTGAGCAAGGCCAGACTGAACTGCATAGTGAGATCCTGTCTCCAAAAGACACACCCACCCACCCTACCCCCACAGAAACCCCTGCAGAACTTCCAGAAATTGCTGGGAGATATGCTGAAGGTCAGTTTAATAAATGAATACTTTTAGGACCAGCAAGACAGCTCCGCGGACTAAGAGCCTGCTTAGGCAAACACAGGGACTGCATTTTGATCCCTGGCACTACATGCCCCTCCAGCCCTGCCCCTGGGGGTGCTGAGCCAGCCACCTACCTAGTCCAGTGGTGCATGCCTGTAATCCCAGGGCTAGGGTTGCAAAATGAAGCCCTGTACCAAATACATTTAAAAATAAATATATATTGTTAACATCTACAGTGTGTAGTACACCATACTGCTTCAGCATGACAATGAAAAGAGGAGAGACATGGTTCCTGCCTCAAGGGGCTTAGAGCCTACTTTTTACAGGGAAAGAGACATTTTTTATTTTATTTATTTATTTTTTAAAATGTATTTAGTACAGGGTCTACAGGGTTTCACTACACAGATCAGACTCATAGTGATCCTCCTGTTTTCAGCCTCCCAAGTGCTGGGATTACAGGTGCACACCATCACGTCCAGTCTCAACTGCCCTCTCAGCATGCCCCGGGGGTGGGGCCGGCACAGCACACCAGGAATCGAATGCTGGTCCCTGCATCTGCCTAAGCAGGCACTTTTAGTCCACTGAGCTATCAGGCCAGCCCTGACATTTTCTGTATAGTGTGGAAAGATAAGAGGTATGTGCTATGGAGGCCAACAAGCAGGACAAGCAGTCTAACATCGTATTCCAAGAGGATGTCTTGGAATGATAGCACCACCTAGCACAGACGGAGTTAGCTGTATGCCAGACAGCTATAAAAGCCAGTTTGTTGAAACCCGAGACTCAAAGTTGTCCAGACAAAGGGTAGGAGTAGCTTCAATAGCAAGGAACCGAGGAATGTCACACGGTGCAGACCCTGTGAGCAATTCGCTGTCATTGCACTGAGTCTGTCGTGGGCAGACCTGCTATGTACCTGACACTTGGTCCTTAACCTGATAAAAACCACTGAGCGTTTTCAACTGGACAGTTACATGATTAGATTTGTTTGCGATGTTCCATGTTGGCTGCCAGATCTAAAGACTGGGCCTAGCTGGGCATGGTGGCGCATGCCTGTAATCCCAGCACTCGGGGGGCTGAGGCAGGAGTTTGAGCTACAAAGTGAGCTTAAGGCCAGCCTGAACTGCATAGTGAGACCCTGTCTCAAAAAACAAACAAACAAACAAACAAATAAATAAATAAATAAAAAATAAAGACTGGGCCAGAGAAAACAGATGGAGGTCATGAGGACCTGTATGGAGCCAGGGTGGGTGAGGAGGAGGGTGGGGGGAGAACAGAATCAGGAACACAGGCAGCAATGTGGCAGCTCTAGGTGGCTGGCGCAGGAAGGGAGGAGTGATGACCCCAGGCAGGTCTCGCTCGACAGGCGTGTGACCCGTACACTCGTCCTGGGCCCCGTCATAGAGAGACCTCGTGCTTCTGTTGCCAACGTGTTCTTACCACTTTTTGTGCACGTCGGGCAGGACCTCTTAGTGATGCTTTATTAAGTGAAAAAGCGACCAGTGTCCTCTTCACCACCGCTGGGGAGCGCCATTTCATGATGGAATTGATATTAGGGCTTGTCCTGCCTAGAATCTTGTCCTCAGAGCCTGAGATGCTATGTGAGCGAGCAACAACATAACTGCATGTGCCTCTGGTCACAGCTGAGGCCTCAGTGGTCCTGTGGTGCCCCAGGGTAAAATTACATCAGCTAAAGGAATCCAGGTTCCTTGAAAACCCAGTAATACTAAAAATAGCTTCACCTTGGGGAAAGGACAGACTCCTCAACCAGCCATCTCTTCCTCAGCAACTTAAAGATCCTCATTAGTGTAAAGCCAGTCATCGGATCACTGTGTGTGCACACAGGGGCTGCCCCTCCTGGGCACTGACCTCCCGGCACCCCATCACAGATGGCTAAATTTGTTGATGCTTCTTATTTCGTCCTTTTGCCATGCCCCCCCCTGCAGGCACTGGGGATCTTGGCCAAGTCCCGATACACCACAGACAACCATGAAATGTGGTGGTCAGCCCTTGTGGAAGATCCGTGGAACAGGCAACACAAAAGGGTTCCTACTTGTGTATCTTTGTGAGAACCTAGTTACATTTCTGCTTGTGCTGGACAGGGAGAATATGAATTTCATTTTGTTAAACTACTGTGATGCACATTTTGGCTATACGCTCGCTGAGTCAGATATTTTGGAACCAGGATGAGAAGTAAAGTCAGGAGTGGGGAATCCACCAGCTGGGAGTAAGAACATTAGTGGAGAATAGTGTCTCCAAATTCAGGGAGATAAAGCTTGGAGAAGAAAGAAAATGGCTAGTGGAGCAGCCAAGAAATGCCCCCCAAGACATCTGATTCTTATCCCTGGAACCT